>BKCP01009070.1:1866039-1917540 GCA_008636005.1 Striga asiatica | reverse complement strand
TCAAAATTTTCGTCTCTCTGAAATATGGAAAAATACTACAAGTACATAATAAATGTACATAATGGTGTACATAACACACACATGGAGTGGGGTCCACTTGATTTTTTATTTTTGGTAGGACCCACTTAATGTGAGTGTTATGTAAATCTCTATGTACAATATTAATATTATGCACTTGTAGCATTTCTCATAAAATATGCCTGATCATTGATGTAATGGAAGTTGCTTAGGAAATCATATCATATATTAGGAGAAATAGAGAAGCACTGGACTATTAGATTCTAAAATTATATAGGATGAATCATTTTTATATTTTTTTACTTTATGTGACATTAAACTCTGCAATGATTTTTCCATTTCTTGTATATAGTGGGTCTTTTTCTTCTAAGGAGTAGGAAAAATCATTTGTCCATGGTGCATAGCTTAGATGTAGTAGGTCTTTAGAGATATCACTTATCTTGGTTCTTGCTGAAATTGGGAAAATATAGTTCTTGTTGTAGATAGATGTAGTAGGTCTTTAGAGATATCACTTATCTTGGTTCTTGCTGAAATTGGGAAAATATAGTTCTTGTTGTAGATATTATATTGCAAATTTTACAGACTGGCAGCCAGCACGTATATTTTGATTGAGCTTTCAGGATGATATTATATTATTTCCATCATGGTCCCTGATGTAGGAAAACGTACGAATGGGAAGGATAAACAAGATACTCTCTCGATAAAACTCGCAATCTTATTTCATTCAAAAAACAACTCCCCTAATAATAAAACACAAGTGCCCTTTAAATAAGACTCTTCAACTAAACCCAAGTTTATTCTCCAAGCTAACTAATAATAATAATAATAATAATAATAATAATAATAACCATAATTATTCTACATCATTCTCTCCAGGTTGAGTAGGAGTCGCCCTCGAATCCGACACGTTCCCGTTGGAGACGTCCCCATGACAGGAATAGCCCGGACGTTTCCCACGATCGAACAGTTGAAGGTCGTCCAATAACCCCGAAGGTAAACATAATCTTGGGCAAGTAATGATATGCTGGAAAGGCACATGTACACGCCTCCATACGCATTACCCACACAACTGAATTAACACAAAACATACCATATCGTTTGCCGCGCTCAAAACCATAACTACGGCCAAGCATCCCGTTGTTGAGAGACTTCGCGATAGACAATCGGAAAATGACCCACCAATTATTGAGCCTCGGCTTCGGTTCCAAAAAACCATTGTTGGCCAAGATACTCCAAAAATCAGGTTTGAACGACGGCATCCCGTCAAAGGCTCAACTTCTGCGATGTCCCACGCGGGACCCATATTGCTGCAAAGATATGTCTCCGTCACCGGAGGCTCCTCATCGAAAATAGGCGGACCGTCGTACAATGACCCGTCATCTTCCTAAAAAATTCCACTCTGTCGATGCACATCTTGGTTGTCGTGCGCAGCAACGAGCTCAGTCTCGACAGGCGGAGGTGGCCACTCTCCGAAGGGATTCACCTCCGTATGGTCTCCTCGCCGTCTGCATCGCCGGGCGGCGGTTGTGGAGATGGCCGACGGGGCGCCCCGCCTGGACCACGATCTCCACTTCCTCCGTGAACTTCCCCTCGCACACCTCGGTCACCGGCAGCACGGTTCATCTGCAAATCTCAGACCTCGTTGTTAAGCGTCAAATGCAAATCCTCGATCCCCGTCGAAAGATCTGCAAACCAATCCGTGAAACTGTTCAAATCGGTAGTGGATATGTTGAAACCGATCGTTGAAGGTTGCATCACATCGTTTGTTTGCGGCATCTTGTCGTCCCGGCGACATCGCGAATCGTACTGACTGCTGACTGCTGATACCAATTGATGTAGGAAAGCGTACGAGTGGTACCATAAACGAGATACTCTCTCGTAAAATACAAAATCAATTTATATTTTTATTCAAAATTAACTCCCCTAATAACAAAACACAAGAGCCCTTTAAATAAGACTCTTCAACTAAACCCAAGTTTATTCTCCAAGCTAACTAATAATAATAATAATAATAATAATAATAATAATAATAATAACTAATAATAATAATAATAACCATAATTATTCTACATCGGTCCCTACTCTGAATTTGCGTAATTACTAATTATATGCGACTTTTGGTAAATTCTATTCCTTTTATTTGGTAAATTCTATTCCTTTTATTTATTTCGTACACTTGTTTATGGGCATTTTTTTTATCGGTGCCAGAATTTTCCATAATGGACTCGGAAGCAAAAGACCCCTCAAAAGCTATGGACTGTAAAAGTATGGCAGAGCCTATGGGCACAGGCAATGGAGGAGCTGTGAAAAAACGAGTCCCTAAAAAGATTCGGCAAATTCCGGATTATTATTTGCTTCCTCGAAGGTCCATGACATCTGCATTTTTGTTCTATGGATCATGGATAGCTGCTGGGATTGAAGCCGGCATGCTTATCGAGATTTGGCTTAACAAAAAGGCCAAAGGTATGGCTTTGGTTGTTCTGTGTCCTTGAGCTGATTTTATTGGTTGCCTTTTAGATACTTTCAGTAATATACTATGAGCAAATTATTTTTTGTCTGCACTTTGGAGTGAGATATAGAGCTAGGTAAATGTGGGTTTTCACTTTTCAGTTTCCCTTGAAATCACTTTCTCAATTGTTGATTATAATATTTGTGCTATCACAAGGAAATTTCCAAAAGTTGTATTTGTACTCGAATCATTCATTTTATTTATTTATTTTTCAACGCTGGTCATGCTTGCTAGGCTCAAATCTAATTATTCTATTGCTCTTACAGAGGACTGTATGATCGTGAACTCGGAAAGATAAGAAGTCGACAGTTGTGGGATAACTTCAATTTGAATCCTCGAACTGATGGGCTGAGTTATGTCATTGTGCCTTCTGTAGTTTTCTTTCATAAGCTTGGCACTCAGTTTTCTTTATGCAACCTAAAGCTACAACTTTTTTTTTTTTTCTCTCATTGATCGAAAGTACGGTCATAAGAGATGAGAGATCTACTTATATGAGCAAACTGAGCTGGCGGCAGTAGAATTTAGCACGTCTAGAATGTGCCCCAGCAATTCAAGCCTTGTAGATATCTGCAATATCACGTGATTCTTAAAGTATCTTAAGTGATGAAATTTTAAGGTTTCAAGGAGAGAAAATGTAAGGTCCATGTTGCGGGTGAGGCTTTGAGGCGAGGTGTATTTATTGGGTGCAAGATTTTATACCTAGATCTATTTGATAAGAATTGAAATAGAATGATAAATTGTAGGCTGATTAACAGTAATCATAAAATAACATGTGTTGTAATTATAATGTTAGACTACATCACCAGCTTTCAGACCGCAATCACATGCCTAGAAAAATATTTAATGACGATTTTTTTTTAAAATAAAATGGTAGTGTTTAAAATAATTTTTTTAAGAATGTTTACTATTCCAGATAATTTGTTCACGAATGTTTTCATAATATTTTAGAAATATTTTCATAATGGTTGGATTTAGTTTAATATTGGTTGCACATTTCTTTATATAGTATTTTAGAAATATTTTCACAATGGTTGGATTTAATTTATTATTGGTGGCATATTTCTATATATATATATATATATATATATATATATATTTTCAGAAGTTATGGTAAGAGACTTTGGAAAAAGAATATGTGGTATATATGGTGTAGGTTATGTGCAGTTAGTATGTCTTTATTTTATTGGTAGTATCATTGGTAATTGTAATGTTATAGCAAGATGTCTTGTTGCTACGAGATTGTCCGATATATGTCGGACTCGACCATTAGCAAGATGTCTTGTTGCTACATTTTTTTTTTCATTTTAATGTAATATTAATGATTAATGTTTGTATAATTGCTACGAGATTGTCCGATATATGTCGGACTCGACCATTAGCAAGATGTCTTGTTGCTACATTTTTTTTTTCATTTTAATGTAATATTAATGATTAATGTTTGTATAATGTGTATTTTTTCATTTTAATGTAATATTAATGATTAATTTTTGTATAATGTGTATTAGTAATGTATTTTTATGATAAGTAACTTTGTGTAATATGTGCATTTTTTCATTTTAATGTAATATTAATGATTAATTTTTGTATAATGTGTATTAGTAATGTATTTTTATGATAAGTAACTTTGTGTAATATATTTTTATGCTAAATAATTTTGTTCTTTTTATTTGTTGATGTATTATAATTTTATTTTATAATTTTTTAATATCAAATGGTACCATATGAATAAATAAACATTCAAACAAGTAGATTTCATTAAAATTAACAGTTTATATAAGATTTATATAAGATTAAATATACATATATATACCAATTTATTTGAAATAAAAATGGATAAAAACTACTATATTTGATGTAGAGTAAAATGTAGAGATACGAGTTGAAGATAAATGTTTAACTCTACTCTAGAGTAAAGTAAAGTCCGCGCTAGAGTAGAGATAAGGGCTGGAGATGGCTTAAATTACCTATCTAAGCGCTCAATCGATTAAGTACTATCTAGGTGGGCCAAACGACTATAAAGTCAGTGAAGCATCTTTTCTTTGTTTATCAAATTATTATAAAACGAATTTTTATTTTTATAGATAAAATATTCATTAATATGAAATAAAAATATAACAATTATAATAAAATTAATATAATACTTACAAACATATTCTATTTTAAATAATATTTATATTTAATTATATTGATTAGTATATTTTATATAATATAACTTTTAAATTATGTATGAACATAAATCACACATACAAATTAAAGGAGTATTTCATATAAGGAAGAATCTTGGCAATTAAAGGAGTATTTCATAAAGACGTCTTTTGACTTTATTTAAATACAAATTAATTAAATAATTAATTGAAAAAAAAAGTAATAAAGCCAAACTTAGGTCATTATTCTACTCATTTCTATTGATTTCTTTGTCCATTATCAATATCATTACTCCCAAAACAAGCAACCTGTATCTTTTTACTTTGTTTAACACAAACCCAGGCCAAACACATTATATCCTCCAATATTCTCTAATATATCGAAAAACAAAGATCAACATTATGTATCTGATACCTCGTCTGAAGAGAGAACAAATTTGAAGCCCAATACTAGAAGAAACTATGGTCGCAAAACTTTAGTATCACGAAAGTCGAAGACTTGTGCATAAAAAAATCCAATTAAAAAAAATAAAATTGAAGGTCACTGCAATGAAGAAGCCCTAGACTGAAGGTATTACGATAAGGGAACGAAAGAAATGGCCGACCACTCTCTCTAGTGCTCGTAAAGAGCGCTGCTTAGTTTCTCGGATGAAGATTGACGCTGATGTGAAGGGCAAGCTTAAGCTTGTTTATGGTAGCGTTGGGTCGATTGATAGTGATTCCGATTTCGAAACGGAACAAGAAACTTTGTCGGACCAAGAAGAACATGAGGGTCTTTTGAGGGGCCATCATCGGTATTTGCCGGCAAACAAAAAAATTCTCAAGAGGTCCAACGGCAATTCTCTTATCGGCCATCCTATGAACAAAAAGTCGAGAATCGATGATGAAGCACCACCCCCTGAAAAGAACATCAGGTATTTTTATTTAGTGGCAATTCTTCGATTTTGCAAGAAATTCTTTAATGTGGAGACCCCTATTTATTTTTTTTTAGAAACAGATATCTTGTCAAATTTATTAGATGATTGTAATTATCTTGTGTTATAATTAATGTAGGATATAAGAAACAGATGCTTTGTTGATAACAAATTGCTTAAAAAACAGAACCTTCAGTGTTAATTCTAACATGTTTGACATGAAATTCTTAATGTCGGGTTCTACATGTTTGAATTACTTGTTTATGTGTTTAAATTACTTGAGTATACTATTTGCAGAACTTTTGATATTGCCTCACAGTGTCACAATAGAGCATTGGTTTGTTTTAACAAGAAAAAAGCTTGCTCACCTCTTATTTCTATCTGGTATTTTTTTATGTTTATTTTTGTAAATAGTACCAATTTACTTGAATGTTATAGAATTAGTTTTCAAAACTCACTTAACAGTGACAAGAAAACATTGTTTTGCCGCAACAAGTCAACCAAGACTCACTTCATTGTAGTTATATATACATGATGCATCTGCCATGAGGATGATTTATAATATTCTGGCTAATTATAAGGCTGACTGGGCACACTAGATATATTAACATAACACTCAGATCGTCAACAGTGAAGAGCATTGGGAGTTGATTTTATCAATTTATGATTGTTAATAGGACTGGGAGTTGATTTTACCAAATGCAAGTCTTTAGTATCTCATCCTAGTTAATTAGCATGTTTTTTGGTTTTCCGGAACCACTGATTTTCATGGTCATGCAAACAACTATTTATGAATATTTTGATATTATGTTAGGATTACCTTGGTCAGTTGGGTTGTTTTTTTGGCGGGGACTTTATTATACAAAGAAGCTGATTGCAGGCTTATACGAATCTGAACAACTTTCTGCAAACAAGAGTTGATCGCCACAAGCAAAAGTTATTGAGAAAAAGCTCCCATTGGTTGTTTTCTTGATTTTTGTTCTTCCATGAATCCCTAAGTTCTTGAGAAAAAGCCATAGCCACCGAAAGTTAGGTACTTTTGCTGCTATTGGTTGTTTTCTTGATTTTTGTTCTTCCATGAATCCCTATGTGTCACTCTGTTACTTTGATTTTTAAATTTAGGAGTCGAGCTTTACTTGTTCTGTTATTTATTTATTTGCATTTGCTGACACGATTTGTTCATTCGTGTTAATATATTTTGTACATCTAGTAACAATTTTATGAATTCGGACTATCATTTATAGTCGGTTTTTGTATTTGCGAGCGGTTCTCATTATCGGATTCGTACGATATGGTCCGACATTAGGTGTTGAAGCCCAATAAATAGGCCTTGCATTTCAACCCAATAACCTGACCCATTTTTCTAACCCAATTTCACGAGATTAACGCCTCTCTTTCCAGTTCATTGAGCGTGTTTGTTAGCCTAGAAGAGATTAGATAATTTTAATCTTTGGACACAAGATTGGGGTGTAGAGATAAATACGAACACGTGTTTGTTACGTGGGATTGAAGCAGGACGAGACTATTTTGATATCCTGTGTTATGCGTTTGTCGTCCTAGATGGTAAGTCGGACTAGAAGCACAATTACAAATTTACCCCCTCTATTATTCTGCATCTTTTCATTACTGTGTGCGAGATCCTCAACGATCATATTGACGTCCATATTCGCAAGTAGGAATGACAAATACATCACATTAGGAATGACAAAAAATTGAACAAATTGGTCAACACCCCTGTTTCACTCTTCAATGTTGTGCCCTAGAAATGACAAATACATCACAGTAAATACAAAATTCCTTCAAATGAAGCACAAAATGAAATCGGTTTCCGTGTTGCCAGACAGAAGAGTTATACTTACGGAAATTACGAGTCCTTTTTCACACAGCAGTTGAAAAAAATAACGAATGGTAAATAAAAAAAAGAAAAAAAAATATTATTAATACCCCAATGCACAAATCAAACTTCAGCAATGGCCACAGGACGGAAGAAAATAGTGAAGTAAATAAGATACACTCATTCGTGTCTCGACCTACCTACTCTTTTACGCGCAGAGAATGGGGGAGGAAAACCTTGTTGCAAGATCTGACACAGTGAAGTCAATTATTGCCGTCAAGTTTATTTTTGTGGGTAGTTGGTGTATGTAAATTCGGCTTGGACTGAGGTTAATTGCGTCTGAAAATGTTACTTTTAGGGCCATTGTAGACATTTCCACATAAAGAACTGTGCAGATGGTACTCAATCATACCCCGTAGGCCCAGACCCATTAATTGCGACAGTTGTGCGATAACTTCCATTTGAATCCTTTAACTGATGGGCCGAGTTATGCCATTGTGTCTTTTTGTAGTTTTTCTTTTTTTCTTTATTTTTTTTTTTATTTGNTAGAATTTAGCACGTGTAGCCTCATCAATTCAAGCCTTGTAGATATCTGCAATATCACGTGATTCTTAGGGTATCTTAAGTGAGGAAATTTTAAGGTTTCAAGGAGAGAAAATTTAAGGTTCATGTTTTTTTTTTTTATTTGAGCTGGTACATAATAAATATCATTACAGCAATATCAGGCTTAACCGTGTAAGAACACATAGTTATTTCATCAACCAGAGGCCAAGAGATTGAACCACACAAATTGCTGTCATTAGAACAATACAATGCTTGCATGAAGCTAAAAATTACGGCCACTGTAAACCGTTTGAATTTTTCCCTGCTTTTTTGTTTCATCGAGCATCTAATATGTCTCCATAATGTAAACCATCTTTCAATTTAGATCTGCTTTCGAGTCTGAGTCAGAATCATCTTCTTCGCCATCTTGATTGTTTGAAACCCGAACTCAAGTCCAGTGTACGGCCGAGTCTCAACCCAATTCTCTCCATTGTAAAGGGTAGAGGGTATCAGAAAATGGTAGAAGACAAGAATCTTTAATGAAGAAGACATTTTAGGATGAGAAACTCATTGAAAATCAAAGCAATATTTCTGTATATCATCTTACACCAAAACGAGAGGTAATAAATATATACAATGTAACAGATCTCTCTAGACCATGTACAGTAGTCAACTACTCACAAAAGATGCCAAAACAAATAGTATTATATTATATTAAAGATGGAGCAAACAACGGATAGTGGGGAGGCATCTGCACAACCTCCAAAACTGAGAGATCTGTTTAAGGTATATTTATTGGGTACAAGATTTTGTACCTAGATCTATTTGATAAGAAATGAAATATAAATGATAAATTGTAGGCTGATTAACCGTATTCATAAAATAACATATGTTCCACAATCATTCTCTTGCCTGCTGCTTATGTTTAACTTAATAGTGTTAAAATTAGAAACGAGCAAGATTTGACTCTAGTAACAATAACGTCGTAGGGGAACAGACTCTTTATATTTTTTCGATTTTATTTGATTTAAACAATCTTGTGCTATTCGTTCTTTGGCGAACAAGGTTTAATGTAACGATCGTTTCCCAGCGGGGAACAATCTAGAGCTGATCAAGGGACATTGGGTACACACTAACGTAATTACTTTATTATATTAATAAAGTAATTACACAAATACAATATAGACTAAGATAAATACTTTATTTATTGAGACCAAAACATACTAATTATTTTATTATGATACACTCATATTTTTTTACACACTCTCACAACCCATTGGACACACACTCACTCTACTTATCACACATGCACAAACCTATATTTATAGTAATTGATGTCGGTGGAATTAACCGACGTTATGCCTCTTAGATTGTTCCACACAATTACAAGATAAATATCTTATCCCACTAGTTATTTATTTATTTTCCATTAGTGTTTTATTTTGTAACTTCGCAACAATTCAAGATAATTCCACTAAAGTTGGTGGTGGATGTTTAACAATTGAGTAGGATTTCTTCACTTATCCATCTTTCATTATTACAATTTGCAGGGGAAATTGTAAATCACAATTGAAATAAGCAAAAACGGAGTAATAAGTATACTTTCCCATTGTAAAATCAACAAAATCCTCAAGACACATCAAAGGAAAATCACTTTACACACTATAGTCACAATCTCAAGGTACAAAAAATTCACAGAAACGCAATTTTAACACAATTTAATATCATGCAAAGAGACATATCATACTAATTCAGAAACGCAATTTTAACACAATTTAACGAAGAACGCCACCTCTCCGACACCACCCCAAATCGCCGCCCCCTGAGCCGACGGCGCCCATTCCCATCGCCGTCAATAGCCAATTTCGGCCAGGGGTAATTGAGTAGTTGAAAATGGAAGAAAATTAAAAGGAGAATTTTTAGAAGTAAATTTGCAGTGAAGAGGGTGAATTTGAAGAAGAAGAAGAAGAAGAAATGGAGATCTGCAAAGGAGGAGAAGTAAAGGAAGAGGAAAGAAAAGTGACGGAAAATAAGAAGAAAAGAAAGAGGAGGAGGAAAAGAAAAAGGGAAAAGAAAAGAAAAATGTATTAATTATCTCAATTAATTCATAATTGATTCATTTTCCATATTTAAATTCTAAATTAATAAACTTATAAAATCTGGTATATGTGCAAATATGTTGGAATGATTTTGTATTTTTGCAAATAAATATTAATCGGATGTAAATATGTAATATAAAATATATATGATTGTATGGAGTGTAAATTCCTCTTATCATTCCTATAATCCTAAAGATGGCTGAATTTGATCATAAGGTGTGGCAAAAGATGGCTAAATATTCGTCAAAGACAGAATATTTTGCAAATTCAATAATTTGAGTAACTTAAAATCAATTGTTTCAATTTTACATTTCTCACATAGACAACTTAGAATTAATTTCTCATTCACCTTAAAAGCTTTTGAGAATTTTCTAAGTTTTCCACTTAAGAAAAATGAAATCGTAAAATCGATACAAAACCAATTTTTCTTACAACAGATTTGGATATGCGACTCGTAAACTGTGCGAAACATGTCGCATAATCATAATTGTGCAACTTTTGATTTGGATATAAGATAAATTAAATATGCGAAAATTATGTGAAGATGTTTTCCATAGTTGTTAACTATGTGTCCGATTTGGATATGTTTAGGATAGATGCGGCAAAATCATTATGCAGTTGATTTAAAGATGCTATTAACATATCGTGAACTGTGGGGTAAAAAAAAGGTTGTTTGGTGAGACTGCGAAAAAGAAATAGTAGTTATAATGTGGTGTAAAAAAAAACCATACAACTATCCATTAATTTCTCTACTTAGGGGGTGTATTCAATTTCAATTTTAGAGACTTTTTAAGACTTTCAGAATTCTGGTTTATTCAATTAGAACTTTTAGAAACTTCTGAAAAGTTTACATGTATTCAATGGAGACTTTTAAAGACTTTTAAAAAGTCATTAAAAGTCTCAGGGTATTCAATTAAAACTTTCCGAGAGTCTTTATAAGTCACCATGTATTCAAAATATGAAGACTTTGTAAGACTTTTTAAATTGTGAGACTTTTAGAGATTTTTCTAACAAAATTACAAAGAGAAAGTCCCAACCGAAATCTCATCAATATTTGTGAGATTTTGCTGGACTTATGTGACTCGCTTCACGCTCTCTTTCTTTTTTCTTTCTAACACGACTTTGTATCTCATATCACTTTCATGCTCTATTATTTTACTCATTTATTTTGATACCTTGTCTTATTTTTATTTTCATTACGTATATTTAACGTGATCTTTATTTTATATATTTTTTTATTATGGTTATTTTATGTATGTATACATTTTCTTTCATTTTGTTATCTTGTGAATTTGATTTTTCAAAGGTTAAATGCTTCCATAATTTGCACTTGTAAATAATTTATTTGTTCTCTCTTTTTATTTGTCAATGTTTATTTTTTTAATATTAATAAAATTATTTTATTTTCTAATAGTTTATTTGTTGATATTGAATTATTTGAATATTATTGATAACTTTATAAAATACAATTACTATTTTTCGACAATGTTTGTATCTTTCATAGTTCGACTCGTTAGAATTTCGAATTGATTTGCTCGTTTAATAAATCTAAAATCCTAAACAATAACTCATTTCGAATAACAATGAGTTGATTCATAATTTTTGAAAAAATTAATATATAAAATATTTTTTGTCATTTATTCTTCTTAATATTAGTTATTATTTTACGTTTATTAATGTTTCATTCAAATATAAAACTACAAGTATATAAAAGTCTCCAAATCTCAATTGAATACAACCCTTGATCTCATGCTCTTAGATTTTGTCCTACGTTTGATCGCCCCATAGAAATCGTAAAATCGATACCGGGGATGGATCGATGATGTACACTGAAATTGATTATCAATCTCAATAATTGTGTTTTTCCTGTGATCTTCACCTTTTGTGTACAGATGAATCTATTCGATGTTTGGAGTTTAGTGGGTTTTTCGAAAATTCTGATAATCTTGATCCGTCGATTGGATTGGATTGAATTGTTATTGGTTCTGGGTTTTCTCCCAGTTTCGTTATCTCGTATGTTCTTTCCTGTGGCATNTTGTGTCCTGTAAGTGTGTTTTAGTAGATTAATCGCTGTCAGAGTTTTTTATGTCGGTTTTCCGGATTGAATTTCAGTGAATCTGTATTAATTGAGCTGGTTTACTGATTATAAGGATAATTGTACTTCAAAATTGTCCATTTTATGTCATATTACTTATTTTGGAGCTGGATTTTAAACTCATATACTTACATTTTTATGTCAAAATCAAAATGCAATAACATCATTTTGATAGTCCCAGTTCTTTTGCAGCTGTAAAACGATTTTCTTGTTCCAGCCTCAAATATGGCATCAATGGTTGCCAAGGCTTGTAGCAGCACATCCACCCAATAAACCCTTCCCTCTACCAATGAGCAACTTCACCAGCTTCGAATTCTCGGCCGAAAAATTCAACACCCATTGGCACGCAAATTCATGCGATTTGTGCTTTCACAACGCCGCTGACTGGAGTGACCTTACAGAAACCGAGCTTTCGGAACTCGTCTTGACCAACTTAGACACGATTTTCAAAATCGCAATAAAAAGGATAGTTGCCAGTGGCTACAGTGAGGGCATTGCCACCACGGCCATCCTGAGGTCAGGCCTTTGGTACGGGTGCAAGTACACCGTATCGAAGGTGGTGGACAACACCCTAGAATTCCTCATCAGCGAACAAGAAATCGACTCGCACTATTTTGATAACTTGCAGCAGATGGATAAATACATATTGGCCGAGTTAGTTTGTCTCTTGAGAGAGGTCAGGCCTGCCTTCAGCACAGGATGAGTTGCAGTCGAGATGGCTGAGGGCGGCTGAGTTGGCCGCCAGCTGCCGAGATGTGTCAAGGCTCGTGTGGGCAAGGGAGAGGCTGCTGCAGGCGAAGGACATCCGAGATGAAATTGAGGTATGTGTGACAGGTGTCAATCTGCTTTTACACGTGCTTTTGGTGAGAATGAATTAACTGCTTTCGCTGTGTGCTTGTGTTTCACTACTGGTTGTTGATTTGAGTTCTGCCTATGTGCAGTTTGCTTGTTTGTGTTTGTATACTTAATTGAAGAGTGGAGATCCTGTTATCTTTGATAAGTACACAGGTGCAGTTGAGTCAATAACAGCCTTATAATTGGATGAGTCACACATGAGGAATGATAGTGCCTGTTAGGAGTTATGTTCGTCCCACATTGATTAGTTGTTGGGCTGTTATCGTGTATAAGTGTGGGTTGGGCAGCCTCTCCCTTTGAGCTAGCTTTTGGGAATGAGTTCTACCCAAACCCATTTATCAGTGCCATAGTGGCCTGAGTTCTTATTCATTGTGCAATATAATAGTAAAGATGGTGAACGAGCCAAAATTTCATCAAGGCAGGTGTGAATCCATATCTCATGTTATTATACTGAGACATCGGAGATATGTGATGTACTGTTGCTTATTATTGGTTGTCACAATTGCTGGTAATATGAGTGAATTTAATTCTCTCTATCCAATAACCTTGAATATTTGCAACATTTTTGCGTAATTTTAGTGTGAAGAAGAACGAGTGAAAAATATTGTATCTAAAAATTCCTACTTCAAATTATGTTCTAAATGTCTGATTTCTTGTAATGTCGGCATATCCTGTTTGGTATACTTATATGTTGTACAAGCCCGCTTTTCCTTTATAGGTGGAGTTAACAGCAGATGACATGTTCTCTTTTGGGCATAGTATTGTACTTCTTACGTCTTTTGAATTGGAAATCTATTATGCCATAAAGATAAATACCAGACAATATAATTGATCTTGGTATGCTAGTTTCTCCTCAGCTTCATCGTATGCTTCTAAGTAGAAACCCAACTTGTTGATCTCTCATACCGCACGATACCAACTTTATCCAATCTAACCTACATTCTTTTATTTATTTTTTTTGGAAATGACACCAAATTACATTGATTTATAGGACCCAAATCATTATTTATAGGGAATGAAATGGGGTCTTTTTCACTGTTTATTATTGAAACAATACCACGGATGACAGGCCAAACTAAACGAGGAATGGAAGGCAAAAAACGAGCTGCTAACACAAGCCACATCATTCAAAAAAGAAAGAGAACAAGTCGAGATCTCAACCCAATCCAAGGAGGACACCATCAAATCCAGAGCCCAAACTAATTTGCACGAGAAGCAGGGGATGAAGGATTGCCCGTCTTGTAGAAGCCCGATTCAGAGACGAGTGTCCATACGTTATGCTCGCTCTTAAACACAGTTAGTTTCCGAATATATAAAGATATGAGCCTTTTCGGGTTTAATAATGTTATGTGTGAGACTAGATTAACAGTGAATGTTGTTGATAGAGTATGAGTTTGTGTTTCTTTTTTTCTTTTTCTTTTTTTTTATTCCAGTTGGAGTTTGTATATGGTCTGATTCACTTTCTTTTATATATTGAATGAATTGTGTGGGGGTGTTATCATATGATTATTGCAATTTGCATTTGTCAGTGACCTTCGGAAGTTAACTGTTGTGAAGATCTATCCTTGTTTACTATAATTATTTTTCATATCCAAACAAAATTAAGTGTTTTTCTTCTTGTTTGTTGCACTTTATCGTTTATATTAGCCTGCAGCTGCTGATCCGTCAGCAAAAGGCTGCACAAATATCCTATGTGCTTGAGTGGTTCTGTTCCGTCCTTGAGTGGTTACATGGGTTGAATTCAAGTTTACAAGCATCACACACACACACACAATAAAAGAAAATAAAAAGAGGAAAAACTTGATATGAACTACATTTTTCATCATTCTTTTCATCATTTTCTTTCAGTACTTGAGACATATTGTTCTATATATATATATATATGTGTGTGTGTGTAGGTTTCTATTCAGTTTTCTATTTATTTTGTACTATTACTGTCCAGGTTTATTTTTGTAATAATTAAATTTTTTTAAGAATATAATTTTATTTTAAAGGAGGTAATGGTGAGGCCATCGTGCTTTAGAGATCCAAATGAGTGAAGTATTGTGTTAAAATGTAATTTTCTATGGTGGCATGCTATTGCACAGAAAATGCTAACTCTCTCAACCCTAAAACTGTTAATTTTATCTATGAATTCAAATTGAAAAGTAACCAACAAACATTTAGTAAGAAACGGAGAAAATGGGTGCGATTCCACGCAAATGAAGCGCACAATAAGCAGGAAAGCCCAGATGAAACTCAAGTGAAGTTTCATCCTAAAACTAATTGGTGGAAGAAGGAGTAGCCGCCCAGATGAAACTCAAGTGAGGTTCATCCTAAAACTAATTGGTGGAAGAAGGAGTAGCCGCTAGATTTATAAATTAGGCCTATATAAATGATGTGAGACAACTCACAAATGAATATTATAATACATTTATTTCAGTAGGTCAAACGAAATAATTGATATAGATTGAACTTAAACTCTTAATGAATATTTATATGAGTTTGATTGTACAGACGATAACTTGTGAGTTTTTAAAAGGACTTAACTCAAAGCTACATAGATCTTGTTTGCAGTGATAACTAGTTATATTATGAGTTTGAAGATTTTATTATCTATCGGTTTGAATAAAAAAAAATTATTATCATATTTTATTTTTCCAATATATTGTAATAATTGATTCTATGTGTTCCTTATTATCTAATAGTGTATAGCTAGTTGACTGTGGAAATGCTAATAGATATTGAAATAAACTTTTTAATATACTTTATTGATAATATATATGTTTAGTATAAAAGATAATAAAATATATCAATTAGAAGAATAATTTTACTAACCATTATTCAATAACTTATCTATATAATATATTATGTATGCAATTTCATGAAAAATATAATTCAATAAAACACGATTATCATTTTACTTGAAATGTTCAATATGCTTTTCGAGAAAGTCGCTCCACTTAACTTTTTCAGTCCACAATGCTAATTTTTCAAAGAACTTTTAGTTCACAATGCTAATTTTTTTTTCGAAATGAGAGACCCCAATCGGGTTCGCTGAACTGATTTCTGGCCTGTTTGTCGACTTGCAAAATGGACCAGAAGGGGTGCTGATCTGATTTCTGGCCTGTTTGTAGACTTGCAAAATGGACCAGAAGGGGTTTCCTCAGCATTAGCACTCCGACGATCTAGTCAGTTCACAGTGATGAAGACGATGAACATAGACATAAAGCTCTGTAAGTATAGTAGAGTGTTTGGAGTGCAAATAGACATACCTCACCTCTTTATATAGGGATGTTACCTTGTTGCCCAAGACTGTCAGGATGGACTATCCAGACTGCCCAAACTACCCATTCGTACTGCACAAACTGTCCATTTTGTTATGCTGGCACAATTCACATGGTGCTAATCCTGATTATATTTTTTCTTATCTACTAGTCTTCTTTGTTAGACGGTCTAATCGTGAACCCAACCCTCTTCTCATGAGGTAGATTGTTTTCCTAGCTAGGCTCGTGTACTCTGTTTTTCAGGTCGATTCATGGACCTGTGTGCCTCTAGGTCGAGTTTCTACCAACCAATCTGAGGGTCCTAACTGGACCTGTCGGCGATACCTCTTCACGTAGCATCTTCGTCGACCTAATAACTCCCTCGATCTCTCCTCGTCCTACCGGTTCACCCGGTCCAATTAGCTGGTTTCTCAGGTCAAGTCAACCTGGTCTGATATCTCATATAATATGGTCCCACCCACTTTCATGGCAGAGAGTGGGGAGGGGGGTGTACTCTGGTCGAATTAGGATAACTCGATCTAAGAGTAAATCCAACTGTCTTATCCCGCTTAGTGATCTCATGCCTTGCTTAATCGACCACTTCCCTTGCGTTTCATTTAATTCTGGAATAATACATTCAACCTCTAATTGAGATCCCGATTTCAAATTTTGATTTTCAAATATTTGTCACTTGTCAAATCAAATCAGTCCAAACGTCCTATCGACATAACCTCCTCGCAGTCCGTGTTCCTCGTGCAGTGTACCCACTAATGTTGCATTAATGACGCCCATCCGATTTTCCTCTAATCCATTGGTCATGAATACTTTGTCTCATTAGCTTACCTAGTCTTAATCTCGTCCATAGATGTAGACCTTGATCTAACGGTTCTGCTCAACCTGTCTCTTCAAATCGCTTTTTCAATCCCGACCATCCATTTCGACTACCATCCAACGACGAGGGTCGATCAAACTTTTGAAATAACTTCTTCTTTGCCCATAAATAGGGCCCCTAGCTTCCCAGGCTCATGCCAAATCTACTGATCCCTGATCCACCCAGGAACCTGGGGGCCTCCTTGTTGTTAAAAATTACAAATCCCTTGGGTCGGCCCGTTAAAGTAAATACTGTAAGTACATCACTCTGGAAGAAATTGGGCCTATGTCAGTTTCGGAAAGTAAAAAGAAAAAAAAAAGAAAAAGAAAAAAAGCCAAAAGACCCGCACAGCCCATCTGCGCCGATCTCTCATCAAGTTTGGGCGTCAATCCATCATATATCACAATACAATAGCCTTTGTCGATCTCTGTTTGTCCCATTTTTGTTGCGTTTTTCGTCATTATTTTTCTTTTATTTTTCCCCATATTAGGTATTTTAGTTTTTTTTTTAGCTCGTTTTGTAATTTATTTTGTGTCTAGTCCTATCTTAGTTTTCTATATATTTCTTTTGTGTTTTTTTTGGTTCTTCTTTGTTTCTGATGCGCAGGTCGGAAGCTTCGGAAGGATCGAATTTCTGTGGAAAATTGGCCTTGAAAGCATAATAAATTAGAGAGCTTCGTTAGCAACAAGCAGCAAGAAACGGAATCGAATTCCGAGTCCAAATGAGTATAAACAAGCCCGAGAAGTAAAGACGTGCACGGATGCCAGCTGCTCCATGAACCGCGTCCAGACGTACCAGCAGCCCTCCGCGCCGAGCAGCTCCACTGCGCCGCGACAAGACTCTCCTCCGCGCCGCGAAGCTGCCACGAGACCAACTGAGGCTGCGTCTTCCAGTACCACGCCCACGAGAGCCCCGCGCCGCGATGACCTGCCGCGCCGCGCCGCGAAGAGCCCGTCTGCCGCGCCGCGCCTAAGCCTCCCATGCCGTGACGCCATGTTGGATATAAAAATGAGATCGGAGGATCGCGACGGGAGGATCCGCGCTTGGACAGAAACACAAGAACACTACCCCCTCTCTTTTCACTCGTTCTTCTCTTCTCGTTCATAATTTTCAACGTAGAACAAGGATTTGAACTCGGATTTTGCTACTGCTTTCGGTTTAATCTTGTTTATCGAATTCATCATTCAATTTCCATTATTCGTAAGTTTTTCTATACATCTAATTCATAGATATGTTCACTTTGATTATGGTGGTTTGTGCCGATAATTCGATTATGAGTGGCTAAATCTTTATGCTAGGGATAGAGTATTGATGTTTTGGAATCGTTTGTGATTGTCGGGCTCAAGATTGTTCAATTTTTGCGAGTTAATTTTTTATTAGGGTTCTTCAACTGTCAGGCTTGAGTATTCATAATTGTTGAAGGGTGACACTTCAACTTACAATTGCTTCAATTGAATTTGATTTGTTCGTGCTTGAAATTGGTGAATCTATTTGATTAGACGGTTAACCACCCTCTAGTTTACTTTAACCGACACTTAGAACCGAAAGGGGAGGAGTCGGTCGAAATAGGCTCGTATGAACTAGGCTTGTTCGTAACTATATTGCCTAGGAGTTAATGAATTCTTAATTTGCCGTTCTAATTTGTTCTCTTGTTACGAAAAGTTATTGAGAATGAGTACTTGAACGTGTCGATTATTCAAATCACTTAGCTGAACAATCACTTGCCCATTAATTGCAATTCGAAGCACAACGGATCTCCTCGACTCCCTAGCTTCTCAAATTCTAATTGTTCTTCATTACTTGCTTTATTTTTTATTGCTTAATTTGAATTCTCGCAGTAGTTGATAATTAAACCAAAACCAATCTTAGATTTAGAATGTTTAGGAATTTTATTTCTTTTATTAGTGCTTGAATAAACGTACAGAATACTCCAGCTAACCTTTCTCGTGAGACACGACCCGGTGTTCGAATCTTTAGATTCTACTCCGGAAAAATATTTACAACAAAATTGGCGCCGTTGTCGGGGAAGGTTTAGCACGTATTTTGTGCGCTTATTCACTTTGTTTTCCGTATTTCTCTTCGTTTTTGTGTTCTTCTTTTTCTGTGTTTCTTTTTATTTTACTTTCTCTTGTCTACCGTTGGTGTTTGTAACCCTTTTGTTGTTTGAGTGTATGCGTACCAGGAGTGGACGTATATTAGCTCCAAACGACAAAACCAGTCCCGAGAATTTGAGGGAGCTTTTCAACAAGCTCAGTCTCGAGTCGTCTGAAGAAAGCAAACCAGAAATGGCTCAACAACCTCCACATGATCTCCTCCAAGACCTGGCCCAACCCATGATCGGGTCAATCACTTCATGCATCCGGTTGCCACAAGAAGCTCGGAACTACGATCTTAAGATGATCCACTACAATCAGCTCCCATCATTCCACGGCTCCCCAACGAAGACCTACTCCACTTTCTTCGAGCGTTTTACAACGTCCTCCAGACGTTCCCTCTACACGGGCTGAATGAGGACCAACTCAAAATGCGGTGTTTCTCAGAGACTCTGAAGGACCGGGCCAAGGCTTGGCTCATGACCCTCGCATCGGATTCTCTCACAACTTGGGCAGAAGTTTACACCAAATTCGTCGGGAAGTACTATTCCCATCAGAAGGTCAAAGATATCCGATTTCAAATTGTCTCCTTTACTCAGCTGCCAAATAAGCCTCTTCATGAGGCCTGGGAACGATTCAAGGACCTCCAACGGCAGTGCCTATTGGTGTTATATACTGAAAGCTTGGCTTTGCATGTTATTACACATTTGCCCTTTATGAATGAGAACTGTGTTAGATTAAACAAGTTCTACGTTCTGTTGTTCTGCACTTAGATAGGGTGGGTCGTCATCGGGCGAACCGAAGATCACTCTATCAGTTACTTGCGAACAAGAACAGTTGTTCACAACCTAGATGGACATGAACACCCCATCCGAACGGTTGTAGTGTCAACTGTACAGTTTGTCTTGACTGATTAGTTACACTAGTACATTTATGCATTGAACAGGATCCCAGAGAGGAGAAGTTCATTTTATACTGATCGTCGTAAATGAACTATGCCTCGGTTAATTACTGCGTTCTCTTAACCCGTAAGATATTAAACAGGCAGACATATATAATATATATTACTTTGATTCACATGGGTGAGGTTCGGTTTGCTGGATTAATATTCCTACTGTTTTGGGTAATATTATTATATATAGGATGTGCTGTTAAGATATTTACGGTCACCATGTGCGTTAGTTTGATGATGTCCCCGGAGTGAGTTCATGAAGGATTGTTATGCTAAACCTTGCAGGTAGATTAACTTCCGGCATAATAAGAATGTGATGAACGAGCGCTAGCTTCGGTGAAATAATAATAAATTAATTAATTCTTGATTGTCAGTAATCGAATTAATTAATATACATTATATCTTAAACGTGGGGAGGTAAATCGAGTAATTATTATTGAAGTCTCAAATGTAATTTGGGCTAGGAAGAGGGAGTGCAATAATATAATGTTGGTGCCCATTAATATTATTTAATTAATTAGAGGAGTGAGTTTGGCCCACAGTTAGTCTAATTAATTAAGGATCCCTTTTCCTAATCTCCTAAGGATCCCTACTGTAGCTCTATATATACATCATTAAGCTCATGAGAATAAGCTCATGAGAAAAAAAGAACATCTCACGTGAAACATGCCTCACACGCCTCTCTCTCTCTAGATCTCATTCGAGCTTTATCTTCTTCTTGTTGCTCCACTGGTACAAGTTGAAAAAGAGTGTATTGAGTAATATAGTAGAAGATCTATAGGTAAACCGAGACGAAATATATTTTGACCTACAGAACTAACCGGAAGTCCGATTGAGACGTACAGCATACCCAGACGACCGTCTCAACAAGAGCTTTCCATCGCCGCTGAGATCGCCAGAACTCGAAGTCTCCCGCGTCCTCACGCGCCGCCGCAAGCTCCCAGTCTGCAAAATCTCAATTTGATCTGTTTGCATCCGTTTGATCTGGTTTTGATATGATCTTATTCGTGCAACCCAAGACGTGATTTGCGGTCAATCAATTGCGGTCAACCGTTCGTGGTCAGCCATATCTACATAAATTTTAAGCCGTAAGTTCTCTACGTCAAACCTTTAGATCCGCTGCGCATAGGTTTACGTTTGCTACTGAATTCGTGATTTGTACATAACGAGATCCTCACAGATCCCAACAAGTGGTATTAGAGCACTTGGTTAATATGTTTTGTACAAAGTTTGAATTTTTACGGCTTTATTTTACAAGATGTGTTCAAACGCAGCCATATATTGGACTATATTTGCATAACTCGGTTTTGCAGGAAAATAGTTAATCCCCTATTATGGCCGATTATGTGTTTGATGAATGTTGTTGAATGTGATGTATGATTTTAAATTTGTTTTTAAAGCCTCGGGCATGTCGAGGAATTTATGGATGAATGTTTGTAATAATTAATCCCCTATTTAATTATTTGTTTAGAAAACATGTACACCCATTCGTTGGATCTAGGATCGAATTATGTAATTTTGTAAATTATATTTTTCGTGTTGTGATCGTGTGTTGATGACCGGGAGATCACAAGAGATCAACGAGCCTCGAAGAATTAAAAAAAAAGGGCGTTTTTTCCAGCCAACCGGTGGCGGCAGCCGGCGAACCGGCGATGGCTGGTGGCGGCGGCAGGTGGCGGCTGGTGACTGGTGACTGGTGTTTTTGCCTTGATGTCCAAGCAGTACAAGATCAACCAGGATTCTACTGTTTAAAGGAGTTCCAGTTGAACAGGGAGAGAACTGTCGCAGTTTCCTTGTTTAAGGAGACTCAATATTTAATGACCATAATAGTGGATTTATTTATTTATTTATTTAAATTTATTGTGCCATCAAATTATTATTTATGCATGTTAATTAATTATTTTCTTGCATGGGATTAATTTAGTATTGCAAGATTAATTATCCATGTTAATTAATTATGTAATGCATAGGATTAATTTAGAATTGTGTCAATAAATTATGCATGTAATTAATTATTTTCTGGCATGGATTAATTTAGAATTTCATAAATTATTGTACATGTTAATTAATTATTGCATTGACATAGATTAATTTAGAATTGCATGAATTAATATGCATGTTAATTAATTATTGCATTAACATAGATTAATTTGGAATTGCATAAATAGTTGAAAATCCTCATTAAATTATACTAAGTTTGAGAAGGGATTTTAAATTAAAGTTAATTTTAAAATTCCTAAGGCTTCCATTTCTAATTTGTCGGTAAATCAATTAATTGCGGTAATGGACTCCCCCACGGGTGAAATTGCTAAAATTGGTTGTAGGAAATTACCAGGACAAATTTCTAAATGTAGACGGTTAGAGGGAATCTTAAGAGAGCGCACGGGCCTCCCCACGGGGGACGTGTAATCAATTTTGACAACCTTAGAATCGAGAAATGAGAATCACTTAGAATGCGATTTATCTATAAACTCCCCACGGGGTCCCTGGATTTATTTCATGGCCAAATGGAGACCGACTAATAATTTTGTTTGTCATGAATTTGGTTTTGACTTATGGAAATTAATGGGCCCTTGAAAAGTCATTCTCTTACAAACTGCGAGTTTGTAGGGCGACCCACGTAGCATGCAATCTCACGAGGTGTAATAGATGTCGGTGAATTTAAGTTAATATTGTTTTGAGGATATCAATATTGACAATTAAATTCAAAAGTGTTTAATCTGTAAAATTTATTTGCATAATTCTCAGGATATTCATCATGTCGTTCAATCCGTTGTCTGTCATTCTAAAAGAAAATCAGCTTACTGGTCCTAATTACATTGATTGGAAGAGGAACTTAGACATAGTCTTGACTGCTGAGGGTTATAAGTTTGCTATCACTGATGCTTGCCCGGCGGTGCCCGGTGGCTGATGCTCATAAGTGCTAGGATTGATTCATTCTGATTTGTGTGGTCCTATGTCGATTCAGGCTAGAGGAGGTTTCGAGTACTATGTGTCTTTCATAGATGATTACTCGAGATTTGGGTACGTTTATCTGTTGCACCGCAAGTCCGAATGCTTTGAGAAATTCAAGGAGTATCGGGCAGTTATGGAGAAGCTTCATGGTAAATGTATCAAGTCACTTCATTTTGATCGAGGTGGCGAATACCTCTTTGGAGAGTTCAGGACATGCTTATCGGAAGCTGGGATTGAATCCTAACTGACTGCACCCGGCACGCCCCAGCAGAACGGGGTTGCAGAGCGAAGAAATAGGACTCTTATGGAGATGTTTAGATCTATGATGAGTTATTTGAGGTTACCAAATTCGTTTTGAGGAATGGCGCTGGAAACAACATCGTGCATTCTGAACTTGGTTCCATCGAAGTCAGATGATACTACTCCTTACGAATTGTGGAAAGGGCGCAGGCCAGGCTTTTCACATATTCGGGTATGGGGTAGTCCTGCACACGTTTTAGTGCAGGAACCTGGCAAATTGGAAAGATGTTCGGAAGCACGAGTTTTTGTAGGTTATCCCGAGGAAACGAAAGGTGAATTATTTTATAGTCCCGGGGATCAGAAGGTAATCATTTCGACGAACGCTAGATTCTTGGAAGAAGACTATATTATGAATCATAAGCCCGCGAGTAGATTAGTCTTAGAGGAGTTAAGGGGTGAAGTTGATGGTTCCTCACCGAGTGCGCAAGTAGATACATCACATAATACTACAACACGGCACACTGAGAGTGTACCAGTGCAGACAGTGCCTCGTCGCAGTGGGAGGGTTTCTCATTTACCCGACCGATGGATAGGTCTTGGAGAGTCATCAGACTCAGTTCCAGGAGGCCTAGAATCAGACCCAAGAACTTACGATGAGGCACTCCAAGATAAAGATACAGATTCATGGAATGTTGCAATGAAAGCTGAAATGGGGTCAATGGACTCCAATCAGGTCTGGGATCTTATAGAACCACCCGATGGGGTATGACCCATTGGATGTAAGTGGATCAATAAGAGAAAGAGAGGATTGCATGGGAAGGTGAAAACCTTTAAAGCTAGGCTTGTTGCGAAAGGTTATACCCAGATCGAGGGTATTGATTATGATGAGACCTTTTCGCCAGTAGCTACGCTTAAGTCCATTCGGATTCTCTTGGCTGTAGCCGCTCATATGGACTATGAGGTCTGGCAGATGGATGTCAAGACAGCTTTCCTTAATGGGAACCTGCAGGAAGACATTTATATGCAGCAACCAGAGGGATTCATTGCTGAAGGACGTGAGCATCTAGTGTGTAAGCTTAATAGGTCTATTTATGGACTGAAGCAAGCTTCGAGATCTTGGAACATCCGTTTTAATGAGTTGATCCAGTCATACGGGTTCACTCAATGTCCAGATGAGCACTGTGTTTACAAGAAAATCAGTGGGAGCGTGGTGGTGTTTCTTGTGATTTACGTAGATGACATACTGCTTATTGGAAACAGTAAGAAGGAGTTTTCAGACGTAAAGGTGTAGTTGTCTAAGCAGTTTGATATGAATGACTTAGGTGAAACAGGACACATTCTTGGTATTAGGCTCATTAGAGACCGTAAAAAGAGAATGTTGTGCTTATCCCAGTCTTCATACATAGATACTGTCTTGGCCAGATTCAGCATGCAGGATTCCAAGAAAGGCATGTTACCTTTCAGTCATGGAATGCCACTATCTAAGGAGATGTCTCCTTAGACGTCTAAGGAGATAGAGGAGATGAAGGCAGTTCCTTATGCTTCGGCAGTAGGAAGTCTCATGTATGCAATGCTATGCACTAGGCCAGATATTAGCTACGCCGTTGACATGGTAGCTAGATATCAAAGTAATCCAGGAGGGGAACATTGGTTTGCGGTGAAGCATATACTCAAGTACCTGAGAAGGACTAAGGAATACATGTTAGTTTACCGTGCAGGCAGCTTGAGTGATTCCGATTTCCAGTCAGATAGGGATGAAAGTAAGTCAACCTCAGGTTATGTGTTTACCTTGGAAAGTGGAGCCATTTCATGGAGGAGTGCTAAGCAGAAATGCGTGCCAGACTCCACCATGGAAGCCGAGTACATAGCAGCCTCAGAGGAAGCGAAAGAGGCAATTTGGCTCAGGAACTTCTTAGTGGACTTAGAGGTTATACTGAGTTTGCCACGTGGTATCACCGTGTACTGTGATAACAGTGGAGCAGTAGCGAACTCAAAAGAACCTCGAGCCCACAGGACAAGAAAACACATAGAGCGCAAATACCATCTTATTCGGGATATCGTTGGTAGAGGAGACGTTGATGTTGCCAAGATTGCGTCAGAGGACAACCTAGCTGATCCTTTCACGAAGAGTTTGCCGGGGAAGGTCTTCGTCAAACACGTGGAAGGAATGAGAGTCATGAGCATGGCAATAGGATCGACATAGGTCTTTTAGAATAACGGATTGATAGAACTATACTGTAAAAGCGAAAGCTTTAAGTATAAGTGGGAGATTGTTGGTGTTATATACTGAAAGCTTAGCTTTGCATGTTATTACACATTTGCCCTTTATGAATGAGAATCGTGTTAGATTAAACAAGTTCTACGTTCTGTTGTTCTGCACTTAGATAGGGTGGGTCGTCATTGGGCGAACCGAAGATCACTCTATCAGTTACTTGCGAACAAGAATAGTTGTTCACAACCTAGATGGACATGAACACCCCATCCGAACGGTTGTAGTGTTAACTGTACAGTTTGTCTTGACTGATTAGTTACACTAGTACATTTATGTATTGAACAGGATCCCAGAGAGGAGAAGTTCATTTTATACTGATCGTCGCCCTCGGTTAATTACTGCGTTCTCTTAACCCGTAAGATATTAAACAGGCAGACATATATAATATATATTACTTTGATTCACATGGGTGAGGTTCAGTTCGCTGGATTAATATTCCTATTGTTTTGGGTAATATTATTATATATAGGATGTGCTGTTAGGATATTTACGGTCACCATGTGCGTTAGTTTGATAATGTCCCCGGAGTGAGTTCATGAAGGATTGTTATGCTAAACCCTGCAGGTGGATTAAGTTCCGGCATAATAAGAATGTAATGAACGAGCGCTAGCTTCAGTGAAATAATAATAAATTAATTAATTCTTGATTGTCAATAATCGAATTAATTAATGGACATTATATCTTAAACGTGGGGAGGTAAATCGAGTAATTATTATTGAAGTCTCAAATGTAATTTGCGCTAGGAAGAGGGAGTGCAATAATATAATGTTGGTGGTCCATTAATATTATTTAATTAATTAGAGGAGTGGGCTTGGCCCACAGTTAGTCTAACTAATTAAGGAGCTTTTTTTTCTAATCTCCTAAGGGTCCCTACTGTAGCTCTATATATACATCATTAAGCTCATGAGAAAAAAAGAACATCTCACGTGAAACATGCCTCACACGCCTCTCTCTCTCTAGATCTCATTCGAGCTTTATCTTCTTCTTGTTGCTCCACTGGTACAAGTTGAAGAAGGGTGTATTGAGTAATACAGTAGAAGATATGTAGGTAAACCTAGACAAAATATATTTCTACCTACAAAACTAACCGGAAGTCCGATTGAGACGTACAACATACCCAGACGACCGTCTCGACGAGAGCTTTCCATCGCCGCCCAGATCGTCGGGCTGAAAAATCTCGATTTGATCTGTTTGTATCCGTTTGATCTGGTTTTGATCTGATCTTGTTCGTGCAACCCAAGACATGATTTGTGGTCAATCAATTGCGGTCAACCGTTCGTGGCCAGCCATATCTACATATATTTTAAGCCGTAAGTTCTCTACGTCAAACCTTTAGATCCGCTGCGCATAGGTTTACGTTTGCTACTGAATTCGTGATTTGTACATAACGAGATCCTCACAGATCCCAACAGTGCCCGCATCATAACCTCTCACTAGGGCTATTGGCGAATTGCTTCTACGACTCCCTCCACGAGAACTTGCAGTACATGGTGGATAATGCAGCCGGAGGGGACATTGGGGCAAGAACGGCGGAGGAGATGATGGTAATAAATGAGACGATGAGTGCGAACTCGTCTCAGAAGAGCGTCCGAGGGAAGAGGTCCACAGTAAATGAGATCAGACCGGGAAGCAATGTCATGGCCCAACAGTTAGCCGAGCTCACGGAGCAGATGCGGCTACTGAATGCTAGAAGTTCCTCGTCGAATCAGACTATGGCCGTGAATGTTTGCTGTGCATGTGGAGTGCAAGGACACAGTTCGGAAGTGTGCCATATGGCTGTCGAGCCAAACTATAGGGGGCAAGGTGCTGAGGTAAATGCAGTGCAAGGATATCAGAACCGGCTAGGAAATGACCCATACTCGAGCACATACAATCCCGGGTGGAGGAACCACCCAAGCTTCTCTTGGTCTAATAACCACTATCAGCAGCCACCTCAAACCAATTTTGTCCCTTAGTAGCAGCAACCAAGAGGACAAATGTTAAGGTTGCCAGCGGCAGAAATCGGACCGAGCCCATCAAACTCAGATGAGAAGCTGGATAAGATCCTCCAGTTTTTGGTCGACAACAAGCAACGAACCTGAACAACGAGGCTTCCATTAAGCGCCTCGAGACGCAAGTGGGACAGTTGGTCGCACGGGTCGGGACCATCGAGACTGAGTGGAACAAGGGAAAGTTGCCGAGTCAACCCGAGCATGCGAATTCAGTTACAGTGCTTATGCCTGAGCAAGAAAAGAAGGCAGCGGTTAAGGAGCAAAGAGTGGAGGCCTCGAGGACACCGCCTATCAAACCAACTTTGCACAAGTCCCCTAACCCATACAGACTGAGGATTCCTTTTCCTAGCCGACTTTTGGAGGAGAAGGACCGCAAGATGATCCGAGACCTTCATGCGATGTTGGCTAAGGACAATGTCGATTTATCTCCTCCCGACGTGATGAAGAAGATGTCGGCTTATGCGAGGTTTTTCAAGGAATTGGCAGCGAATAAACAGAGGCTCGAGAGTAGCGATGAGGTGCTTATGTGTGAAGCTGCGAGTGTCTTTCAACATAATTTGCCCAAGAAGGAAAAAGACCCTGGGGGCTTTGGGATCACTTTAGCCTTCGGGAATAGGAAAGAGACCTCAGGGATGTTCGACCTAGGAGCGGGCATAAACCTCATGCCACTTGCAGTTTATCACAGACTTGGGCTAGGGGGGTTGAAGCACACCAAAATGCGCTTACAACTTGCAGACCGTTCATTTCGTCACCCCGTAAGGATTGTGGAGGATGTACTTGTCCAAGTGGGGAAGTTGATAGTCCCCGTGGACTTCGTTGTGCTTGATGTGGGGAGCGTGCAAGAAACTGATAAGGAGCACGCCATCCTCCTCGGACGACCCTTCATGGCGACCACTAGCACGGTCATCGATGTGAGGAAGGGGACAGCGAGCATGACAGTTTTGGGCGAGTCCATTGCCGTTTCTGTTAGAGAGACCCGGCCTGAGCCGCAGGCGAATTTGGTAGAAGAGTGTGCATACCTTATGGCGATTGAGCAGCTCACTGAGTAGGCGTGCTTGCGAGAGCACGCTAAGAGGACATTGCACGACCGTACTTATGTTGAGAAAAGATGCCATACCGACCGTCACACTAGTCCTCCCCAGCCCAGTTCGAAGGAGCGGCCCCGATCCCAATGGGGCGAGAGTTTTGATGTGACAGAGGCCCGCCGTTGTTCGGGGCTTGACTACCTCCACCCTCCACCTGCACCACCGGATTCACAGTGACTAGTCTAGACATTGTGCCCTGTACGTTTGTATCTTTTCCTTTCTATTTATTTTTGTTTTTGTTTTAGTTTTTCTCTCTTTTATGTTGGTTGATTATGTGGGCAAACTTTCCTAGCACTAATGATCGACAATGGGGACATTGTTCGGTTTTAAGTGTGGGGGAGTTTTTACATGATTATGTGCGTATATGGTTGACCAGGTCTAGGTATTTTAGGTTGTTTTCACTTTCTGTTTTATTTTAGTGTCTTTTCTAGAGTCAGTTTGTGTGTTTTGCGAGTATGGATTTTGGTGGATTTTAAGATTTGTTGATAATTGTTGATGATGTTGAGGAGATGTGATGATGATCATGACCAGTATACTTAGATGAATTTGATGTGTCGTTTTGTTGAACATTTATGTACCTTATGTGAGGTTTGAGCCTTATGTTGTTTCTCGAGAGATATTGGTCGGATTCTTTGTTGATCAAAACTTGTTTTGAGTCTATTTTGAAATGAATTGATTGAAGTAGTGATTTGTAGAGATGATTGAGGCATTTCTTTGACATTGCTCGATTTAACCTTTTTCATTGGCCCTTAAAGTTATATGTTCATTAGTAGCCAGTTGAGCCTGGAACCGTATTTCTTATCAACCGAATTGATTGAATTTCTTGAGATTTGACAGTACATTTGTTATGATGACGGAGTTTCTAATATGTGTTTGGAGAAGGTTTATAACTTGCTTGAGTTGCATTTTGGGTGCTTGACCAAAAAGAAGAGAGAAAAAGGGGAGACTTGCAGGACGGACTAAAGGATTCTACTCCGCTTACTTGTTGAAATTCTTTGACGAGTAATGAGTATTGGGAAAACACTCTAGGAAACTTGGATGACCTACAATGTTTAAACCTAGAGAATGTCTTCCTGATGTCTTAGTCTTGTTAGTAAAAAGCAAACTTCCTAGGTAAAAAAGGGGGAAAGAAAGTCGAGTACTTAATTTGCATAGCAGTTTGAGCATGTGGGTGTTGTATGGAGTGTTGATGGAAATGACTAGTTCTATGCTAGTTTCAGATAGATGGCGGGGTATTCGGGCAAAAATTTAAAATTGGTCCTATAACTTGGCCACAGCCCAAAAAATCACCTCGATATTGACCACTTTCATTTTCGGTCCTATAACTTGTCGATTTCGTCAATTTTGATCCTTTTTTATCCGATCCTGGATAAAAATAATGACGTGGCGGTTTTTGGGTGTGATGTGGCATTCTCATTGCTAAGTGGAAATAACACCTAGATTAAATTATAAAAAATTAAAACAAAAATGTGAGGTGGAGTTAACACCTAGATCAACTAAAAAAAACAAATACATTGCATTACCCAAGTGTAAAATAAGCAAAACATTAAAATAAAATTATAACAAAAAAAATTTAGAAAATCACCTTCTCGCATGGTGTGGTCCTACCCCGTACTGGATACACTGTCGGCAGATAACAAAGCTACCGTCGTCGCTGTTGTTCCCTGTGTTCGGCCGCCTCGTCCTGCCTGAGGAACCACCGCCGCTTTCACCGGAAATTTCATTCTCATTTTCTTCTTGGTGTTCAAAATACGCACTCGAAATTAGGTCGATGATGAGGAAATTTCACTTTCCAGTTTTCTAATTTTGTTGAAAAATGTAATGGGTTTCGAGTTCAGAGTCGAAATTAGGATGTAATTTCACTTTCTAGTTTTCTAATTTCACTTTCCAGGTAATGATTTTTGAGTTCACAGTCGAAATTAGGATGTAATATTTCTTTCCAGTTTTCAAATTTCACTTTCCAGTTCAAAGTCGTTTAAGAGAAATTGGGGCTGTTGGAGGATGAAGAGATGAGAGAAGAAGGTTTGATGGAGATGATAGAGTAGTTGATGTTTCTGACAGAATTCCTAAAACTCCAAGCATTTCAGAATTTGTTGCAGAAACTTTCTTCAACGAGTTAACCNCGCCGCGCCATCCTGCCGCGCCGCGATGCGCCCGCCTGCCACGTCGCGCCTAAGCCTCCCACGCCGTGACGCCGTGTTGGATATAAATATGTGATCGGGGGATCGCGATGGGAGGATCTGCGCTTGGACAGAAACAAAAAAACCCTACCCACTCTCTTTTCACTCGTTCTTCTCTTCTCGTTCGTAATTTTCAACGTAGAACAAGGATTTGAACTCAGATTTTGCTACTGCTTTCGGATTAATCTTGTTTATCGGATTCATCATTCAATTTTCATCATTCATGAGTTTTTCTATACATCTAATCCATGGATATGTTCACGTTGATTATGGTGGTTTGTGTTGATAATTCCATTATGAGTGGCTAAATCTTATGCTAGGGATAGGGGATTGATGTTTTGGAATCGTTTTTGATTGTCGAGCTCAAGATTGTTCAATTTGTGCGAGTTAATCTTTTATTAGGGTTCTTCAACTGTGAGGCTTGAGTATTGATAATTGTTGAAGGGTGACACTTCAACTTACAGTTGTTTCAATTGAATTTGATTTGTTCATGCTTGAAATTGGTGAATCTATTTGATTAGACGGTTAACCACCCTCCAGCGTACTTTAATCGACTCTTAGAACCGAAAGGAGAGAAGTCGGTCGAAATAGGCTCGTATGAACTAGGCTTGTTCGTAACTGTATTGCCTAGGAGTTAAATGAATTGTTAATTTGCCGTTCTAGTTTGTTCTCTTGTTACGAAAAGTTATTGAGAATGAGTACTTGAACGTGTCGATTATTCAAATCACTTAGCTGAACAATCACTTGCCCATTAATTGCAATACGAACCAAAACGGATCTCCCCGATTCCCTAGCTTCTCAAATCCTAATTGTTCTTCGTTACTTGCTTTTTTTTATTGCTTAATTTGAATTCTCGCAGTAGCTGATAATTAAACCAAAACCAATATTTGATTTAGAATGTTTAGGAATTTTATTTCCTTTATTAGTGCTTGAATAAACGTACAGAATACTCCGGCTAACCTTCCTCGTGAGACACGACCCTGTGTTCGAATCTTTAAATTCTACTCCAGAAAAAATATTTAGAACAATCTCTCTGAACTATGAATCAATAAAACTAACCTGTAAAGCGAACGGTCAGCCGGTCCCATCATCAAAGATCAAGACTTTGTATGGGAACGCGTGTCACTCTCCCCCATACCTTTTGTTGGCATGTAACCATCATTACATTTATACCCTTCTGCATAAAATACGGCCATTCAGGCTTTTGAATGGTCATCGAAAATCCATTGATACAATGTTGTTACGCACTCTCTTATGCCAATCTCCTTAATAAGTGATCATCAATCTTGTGTCCTAGCTTATTTCTCCAATTTAATGCCAAAACCCTACTTACATTAAGAAAACCAATTTAATATCCACGTCAACGGATATTCAGTTATCCCTAATCAGGGGCGGATTCAGAAATTTTGTAGAGTGTGGGCCTAAAATTATTTTCGAGAGATGCCAAAATGGTCTAAAAAAATGTAATTTTTATTTTTATAAATGATTTATTTAAAAAAAATATGATTTGTAAAATCATAAATATAATTTAAGTGCTTGTACTCAAATTCTTTTACAAACTAAAACTATTGTCCTAACTCTTTTAATCGAGTTGTAGCATGAACCTTAGGAATGAATTGTAGAGAAAAATAAATTAGAATCATAATGTTGTTACCATATTTACAAAAGAGAGATTGACTCGAACTGGTCGGAACTTAAATCAATCAGTTGGTCATTTTGGTTTGAACAGAAGGTCAAAATTGGCCAAGTGAATCGATCCAAGTTTTTTCTTGTTGAAAAATAAGTTGTGATATTTTAAATATATTTTTAAAATAAATAAAAATAGTTATGTTCATATTGAATATGTATAAATCATTATATTCATTAGCTTAGACATTTGATTATTTTTAAATTATCTGAATATTTAATTATGAATAATATTATACGAAAATAATAATTATAAGTAATACTATATATATATGTAATATATATATATATAGTAATTATGAAGTGAATAAAAAAATAAAATCAAATGCACCATTAGTTGGAAACAAGTAAAGGACACTATCATCAAATTTTACTTTCATTCGTTTTTCCATATGTATTTTTATCTAGAGTTTTGTATGCTTGTGAAAATAGGCATATTAGAAATATCTAATTTGACATCCAATGTAAATGTTTTTACTCAAAATTTGAGTGAGGGCCTAGGCTCCCACTGAACTCAATATAGCTCCGCCCCCGTCCCTAATCGCATTAATACCCTATAAATCAACCCCTTTAATTGTAGTTGATGTTCTAATGTCAACAGTTTCATTAACTTTTATTGTATTTAATTTCTAACTCATGTATATAGCAAAAATTACTAAAAATAGTGTATGAATTAAAAACGTACTAAAATTGAATATCTGACCATCTCGACCAGCCGCTGTCGGCCAACACCATTACCCGTCGTTCGTCGATCGTCTACCATAAATGAATTTTAAAAAATCATATGACATTTTAATTAAGTTCTCAACTTGATCTATCCAAAGACATGTTTAATTTTATCATACGATATCTCAAACTTTGTTAAAATGTTATTAGAGTTTCAAAAAATCAAAGAATTACGCAGTAAATTATTTTGGAATGTCACCGAAGACCCGACCGTTGGATATTTGTGAAACTTTTATGTGTAGAAAGCTATTTTCATAAAGAATCCAACGGTATCTCTCGATCGTAGATCATTCCGTTAAATAGTCAGGAAAACGCCAGTGAAGGTTCTAAATTTTAGACAGTGCGGAGTTGCGGGATGAATACTTTAACCGACGACTTCTGGGTACTCAGTTTTCCGAATTTGATGAGTAAACTCTCACTATGTTCCTCTTTTCATGGGCAACAATAAGCCTTAATCAATTTGATGTTTTGACTCATATGAACCTTCAAAACAAAATGATATTTTCTGCAAAATTTTTCATATTTTTTTGGTTAATTCCATGTCATTTTTCTGGTGGTATAAGAACTAATTAAGCTAAAGTTTGAGTGCCAAAAGCAAAAATAACATAATGTTTGGGTACCATATAATTTTTTTTTCATTAGTTTTCAAGTAATGATAATTTAGTAGTTTAACTAATGATTTAAAAATTATTTAAGAAAGTGAAAGAACACATGTTATAATTTCAATGGTGCATATTGTATTGTATGCACGAGGGGTAGACCGTGAGGGTTGAATGACCAAAAAAAAAAAAGATATAATTACAATAGAATTGGGCAGTTCAAATGATATTGATGATACTCTTAAGACTATATTAAATGATATTGGCAAAACTCCCCAAAAATAATTGTACTACTCAACCAAGTCGTGTGGTTTGCACAAAAATGAAAAGACACATGAAATCTATCGGAACAATTATTATTATTATTATTATTATTATAATATTAAATAATAATAATATTATTATTATTATCTATACTTATATTAAAAGGTATACCATTTACCAGATTTAGTATAAAAAAAATCAACAACATTTATTGCGTTACTATTTCCGTATTATACAATCTATACTTATATAAAAAGAGATTCTACTATATTTACAATCCAGAAAAGTCAACTGCATTAAATGTCATTACTATTTTGGTATTATAATATTTTATATATTTAATTGATTTATTTATTTGTTTGATTTTAAAAAGGTAAGTATAATAAAAAGATTTTAATAATAAAAAAATCAAATACCAAATAAAAATGTATACTTTGACTTATTTGATTATATTTGGTATTTGATTATACCAAATATATTCCTATTAGTATATACATTAAATACTTACTAAAGTATTTATTTGTTTTATTTTTCAAAGTTAATTATAGATTTGGTTATATTATCAAATCATCTGAAAATTTTGAGGGAGCTCAAGATTCTCTCGTTGGGAGCTCAAGATTCTCTCGTTGGGAGCGATCTCAGTCTCTAATCCTATTCTCATCCGTTACGTTTGTTCAATCTCATAACAATTACCGGATTCTCATTGTTGATCGTCCCTCAGAAAAACCATTATCAGTAATATCTATTTTTCTAGGGTTCTTGATATGGAGAACAGCCTTCCCAATAATCCTGACGATGAGCTATCATCAAGGATGAATGACTTCTCATTATCTGAAAGGGAAATCAATGTTATAGATATTGCCAAGGAAGATATACGGCTAAGCGATGATGAATGCCAAAGAAGCTTATTTGGGAAAGTTATTGGGGACAGAGTTGCCGGATGGTTCGGAGTGAAGAGAGCTATGACCCAAATATGGAGGCTAAATCAGCAGATGGAAGTAAAAGAACTCAGTCCTAACTTCTTTCAGTTCATTTTCCAAAGTAAGGAGGATAAAAATCGGGTAGCGAGTGGATCCAACTGGAGCTTCGAAAATCAGTATTTGATCCTTAGAGAATGGTCTCGCAACATCAGCAGTAATCACTCTAGCTTCAGTGAGATCAACCTATGGGCTCAGGTTACAAATCTACCTCTTAATTGGTTGAGTACTGATGTGGGACTGAAGATAGGAAGAACTTTTAAGGAAATCAATAATGTAGTTATTGTGAACAACGGCAGTCATGGAGGTAAGATGCTAAGGCTACTTGTCACATTGAATCTGAATGAACCTATTCCCAGAATAGCCAATATCCGGTTAGGTGATGACATTGTGACTGTGGGCTTTAAGTACGAAAAGCTTATGAGCCTGTGCCACTACTGTGGCAAAATAGGGCACTTGGACAGGACTTGCCAGGCCAGAATCCAAGATATTAAAAACAAAAGTCTTAAAGAGGGCCAATATGGCGATTGGCTCAAGGCTACCGAATGGCAGAAATGGTAAACAGGAAGCCAATCAAGAAATATGAGCTCCTCTCCTTCATCCCCTGCATCTGACCCGGAGCTTAGACGAACTCATAGAACAACTCCAATCCAGGCAGATCACAGTAACCAAATCATCCCCATCCATGAAGTTAACCCCTCTCACTCAATGCAAGCTACAGTAGATCCTCAATCCTCTCCTTCCTCTGTCAGGGTTTCTACTGCTTTATCTATCTCTGCTCAGAACAATACTCCTTCTCCAGATGCTGTTTTGGTTGATCCTAGGCCTTTAGAAAAGGAGAAATCTGCATTGATGGAATTTGAAACTGTTGAGCGTACCCATCAAACAACTCAGCTGGAGAAGAAACCCACTGGCCCTGCCAAAACATGGAAAAGAATGGGGAATAAGTCTGGTCGATTGCTAAGGGAACCTGTCATACCCATTGTGATAGACAATGTCTCGGGCCTGAAGAGAACCTCTGCAGAATGTGAGCTTCCATCCTCATCCAAAGATGCCAAACTTCTGAAGCCAGACACAATACACAAACCTCAAGAAGATTCTGAAAAGGTGGGGGTTGCCAGCCTAGAATGGCACCCAAGTGGTCAATGCTAGCCGTGGTGTGGAATTGTAGAGGGCTGGGTGGGCCCTCTACAATTTCCCAAATCAGAGAGTTACTGAGAACTCATCACCCATCTTTTCTCTTCCTTTCAGAAACCAAAAAATCAAAAGCCTACATTAATACAGTTAGCAACAAACTGGGTTTTTCTGACAGATTTACTACAGTGGACCCCTTGGGCTGCAGTGGTGGACTGGTTTTGTCCTGGAATTCCCAGGTGATTATTAAACAAATAATATGCAAGGAGTTCTATATAGCTGTCGAATTTTTGTTATCCTCCTCTACTCCTCAATGGGGAATTTTTGTCTATCTCAACCCCATTAGAAGCCTCAGAGTTGAACAATGGGAAAGTCTGCTTAATGATAAACTCTCCTGGGGTAACAACTAGTTTGCCATTGGTGACTGGAACGACATTCTCTCAAGTGGGGACAAACTAGGAGGTAACCTCAGAACCCCCAACTCTTTCTCTGGGTTCACAAGTTTCATCAGAAGAATGGCTATGGAAGAGATCAAAATGTTAGGACCTCCATTTACCTGGAGTAATAACAGAGCAATCCCTGACTTAGTAGAAGAAAAATTGGATAGAGCTTTTGGCTCTATGGACTGGCACCAACAGCACCCCAATGCAACTGTCACAAATCTTATTAAAAGTGCCTCTGACCACTCTGCCTTGGTTCTCAATCTGGGACTGCCAAGAGAGAGGATAAGAGCTATTTTCCACTTTGATAAGAGATGGTTAACTAGGGAGGGATGTGACGAGGTAGTAAAGCAAGCTTGGATCTCAGAGGTTCATGGCACTCCTTTTTTCCAACTCAAGGAGAAAATTAAGATCACCAGAGTAGCACTGCTGAAATGGAGCTCCTCTTTCCACACTGAAGGACAGAAAACCATTGCTGCTCTCAATGCAAAGCTTGAGTCACTGAACCAAAATAAGGCAGACATCATTTGGGAGGAATGGGAGACAACCAGAAGATCTTTGAACCAGGCTCACAGGCAAGAAGAATTGTACTGGCAGCAAAAGGCCAAATCTAAATGGTTGAAGGATGGAGATGCAAACACTCGGTTCTTCCACTCTCTTACAATGCAAAAGAGGAGGTATAATGCTATCACCAGGCTAGTCTCTCAACAAGGCCACATTTTCATCACTCAACAGGAGATAGAGAAGCATATTGAGGAGTTTTACTCAAACTTGTTCTCCTCTGAAGGTTGCTGGGGTGGGGAATCCATTCTCCCTCTCATTCCCACTTCTATCACTGCTGACATGAACCAAGATTTGCTCAAACCTGTTGAAGAAGAAGAGGTCAAGAACTCTTTATTTAGTCTTCATCCAGACAAATCTCCAGGAGAAGATGGGATGACCGCAGCCTTTTACCAGCATTTCTGGCCTCTTATTAAGCAAGACATTCTAGCAGCACTGGCAAGCTTTTTCAGTTCAGGTAAAATCCTCAAATACTGGAATCACACAGTGATCTCTCTTATCCCAAAATGTGCAAATCCTGAATCATTGGGGCAGTTTAGACCTATAAGTTTATGCAGTGTGCTTTACAAAATAATATCTAAGATTCTGGCTCTAAGACTTAAGAATTGCTTGTCAAGCTGCATCAGTTCATATCAAGCTGCCTTTGTAGAAGGCAGACAACTTGTTGATAATGTGATCATTGCCCAAGAAGCCTTTCATTTTCTAAATAGGCACTCCTCTGGCCCTAATTTTTTCATGGCTTTGAAGCTGGATTTAATTAAAGCTTTTGATCGTGTGGAATGGTTATGTCTAAAGAAGATAATGTTGCAAATGGGTTTCCATATGGATTTTGTAAAGCTGATCATGATTTGTGTCTCTTCTACTACCTTCTCCTTTAAAATCAATGGTTCTCTCAGTGGCTATGTGGCTCCTTCTAGAGGTATTCGGCAAGGGGATCCTCTATCCCCTTACCTCTTCATTATTGTTGCTGAGCTTTTATCTGCTTTGATCCTTAACTCTATCAACAATGGACTGCTCAAAGGGATGAAAATCTCCAGAAATGGCCCCTTGCTTTCTCATCTCTTATTTGCAGACGATTCACTCTTTTTCTGCAAGGCTGGAAATGACCAAGCTAGCATCCTTATGAGTATCCTAGAACAGTACCAGCTCTTCTCAGGCCAAGCAGTCAACCTAAATAAATCAAGCATCTTTTTTAGCAAGAACACTCCTCAGACCCTTCAATCTACCATCTGCTCCACTCTCAATGGCATTGTTGTCCAGAGATCTACTCGGTATCTTGGCCTCCCTTTAGGCATTGGCAAGAACAAAAGAGAAGTCTTTGACTATCTTCTTCAGGTTGTTCAGAAAAAGCTCACAGGGTGGCAAGGTAAGCTTCTCAGTTCTGCAGGGAAAGCTGTCCTCTTAAAAGCTGTTATCCAGGCTTTACCTATATTCTCAATGTCTTGTTTTAAGCTGCCAGCCACTCTATGTGCTGAATTTGCCAAACTTTGTGCTCACTTCTGGTGGAAATCTAACTCTGAAGCTAGCCAGGGAATTTTTTGGAAAAAATGGAGTTTTCTCACACTCCCAAAACAGTCAGGTGGCCTTGGGTTTCTAGATCTTCTTCTGTTTAACAAAGCTCTTATCTGCAAACAATTGTGGAGAGTTGCCTCCAATCCAGATCTCCTGGTCAGCAAAGTGCTCAAAGACAGGTACTTTCCCAACTCTTCCATTGTCAATGCAAAAAAAATCAATGGTGGTTCCTGGATGTGGAACAGTTGGATGGATGTCCTGCCAATGTTTGCTAAGTGGTTTAAAATTGAGATCAGAAATGGACTTAATACTAGAATTGATGATCATAATTGGGTTCCAAAGCTGCAGAAACCTTTCCCTTCCTTAATTCCTATTGCAAGGGGGCATTTAATATGGGTCAGGGAGCTGCTGCAGTCCAATGGCTCTCAATGGAATACCTGGCTTGTCAATCAGGTTTTTGATGAAGTTGACAGTAAAGCTATTCTTGACATAGGCACATTGCACCCTGAAAGAAATGATAGATACTACTGGGGCTTGGATAAAAAGGGTATCTTTTCAGTGTCAAGCACATATAAGCACCTCTCCCACCTAAAGCTAATGCAAGCTGATTTTCCAGAAAGCAGTTGGGCTGCAAACATAAAGAAATCTGCTAAACTGAGACTCTGGCACCTGAAGATAGCTCCTAAACTGAAGTTCTTTATGTGGAAATGCCTCAGTGGCACTCTTCCTGTTGCCTCTAATCTTTGGAAAAGGGGAATGCACATAGACACCACCTGTTCACTTTGTGGTGAAGCTCAAGAAAATCTGCAGCATCTTTTTGTCTCTTGCCCTAGAGCTTTGAATGTCTGGAAACTTAGTCCAGTTCAGTGGGATGATTTTAACAGAAGAGATGTTTCTTTCAATGAATGGTGGCACAGGATCTGCTCTCTGGATCATTCAGACGTGGCCGAAGCAAGAATCCAACTCTCTACATATATGCTTTGGTGGCTCTGGAAGTCCAGGAACTTATGGATATTTCAAAAAACTCTCATACCGGATCAAGTGTTGGTCCGAATGGCTCTTTCTGATTGGCTGCAATTTCAAGCTACATTTTAGTTCTTCTTTTCCTTTATTTTGCTCTTTGCTGTCCTGTTTTGGCTCTAGGCTAGTTTGGCTTTTTGGTTTTGTTAGAGATTGTAACTTGTTGCTAGGCTTTTGAAGCAGTGGTGGAGTTACTTTCTTTCTTTTCTAGTTGGTGTTTGAGGTTTTTTCTAGTCGAGGATCTAGACCGTCTGTGACGAGTCTCCCATGTTTTCTCTGTTGGTTGTTATTTTCGGTTGTATTCGAACTTTGTACGCTTTGAGTTTTATAATAGTTACGTCTGTCGTTTCGGGAAAAAAAAAAATATCAAATCATAAAAAAAATATTAAATCTATTTTGTAAAAAAAATAATATAATTTTATAACAATTCTACTACACTATTTAACAATATTTCTTTTTTATTATATGATAAAATAATAATTAAATATTATATGGTGAACAACAATAAGTAAAACTGTTACTTTCTCTTATATCAAGGGATAAATTTATATGCTAAAATTAAATTTTTATTAGTATAAATATTTTAGTGAGATAATATATTAATTATTTTACAAGCTAACCCTAACATGCTCATATTTAATGTCTTAAAAGATGTAGAAAAAAAAAACTTATAATAAATCTATTGTTTTTTAGACTTAAACGTTAATTAAAAGAGGTAAAAATTACTAATTATTTAGACTTAAACGTTGATTAACACCATAGATTGAGAGTTTATATTTAATAAAATTTCTAATTGTAATATAAAAAATTAATTTTTGTTATATTTTAGAATATCTTTAAATTCATTATAAAAAAAAAAAAGAAAAACTATAATGAAAAAAACAAGTCAGCTATATATCGATTTGTTGTACTCCTCAAATCACATTCACAATTTGGCTACAAAGAAAAGAAACTCATTGATTAAAATATTATTTTGTCAGTAATCTTAATGTACAAAAGACTTTAAGACTCTACTTGAATATTATAAAACTTTTATTGAACATTGTACACTTTTCTTGCGTATTATAAACTTTTATTGAATATTACATCTTATAATATAATATTCTTCAAATAAATATATCTCGTGCTTTGCACGAGTCACGTAATATATATATCCCGTACATTTTTATTTATTTATATATATAATTATAAATCTAAATAAATAGTTTTAAAATTGTACACCCGTGCATGCACGGGCTGTGTACTAGTTACATTTTGATGTGCTGTCGGCTTGCGGACTTGGTAGTTTGCGTGGTCCTTCAATTCAATGAAACCCGAATGGGGGCAAATCAGGAAACAGCCACGCAAAAGCAATTAGGCCGGTGAATTGGGTCCCACTGAAAAAGTAAAAAGATATTATTGGTAATATAATTAATTAAATAACACAAAAAACTAGTGGGGCCGAACTTGAAATTTGACAATTTCCTTCCCTTTTCCTATTTCACGACCTACCTACCTTTGTCTATTCCACCGCCGCCCTCCTCATTCGCACCCAACCATTTTTTTCTTCCCTACATTTCTATTCAAATCTAAACCGAGTTGGTTGCCAAATACATAAAAATGTAGTATATTACATTAATATTCAGCGATAAACATAAGCTTCTAAAAAAACAATCGGCTTTTATGTTAAAAATCAAATGCTTAAATCACAATTAGAATCAAATACTGAACTTACTAATCTTTTCTTTCAAGTAATGCAAACTTTGGTTAGATGAGAACAGAGCAATTGACACCCTATGTCAAAAATAAAATCTAATTTTTAGGTGTAGTTCTTGAAATTAACCAACTAGAGATCTTTATCTGTTAATCTGCAAACAAAATTGCTTGCTTCTTAAGGGGACTAAATTCCATTTTCTATTGGAGCTTTCTGGATTTCAATGGTTTACTGACTACGATTTATTAGTTATTACATGTTCTTTTGCTCCTTTCTGGGTTTAATATGATTTTATAAGACATGTTCTTTTACACCTTTCTGGGTTTCAATACTTGAATTAAAGAGGACAAACCTACACAAGAGCTACAAAACCTACCAAGAAGCAAGCAATTTAACTTGAACACTTTTAACAAGTCCCTGTTTCTATTCAATTACAGATTATAAACATGAATTTATAAACATGAATTAGGATTGAACAAACATGGAAAAGGGGAAAAACAAAGTAAACAAATCACAGTTTACTAACCTAAAAAACTACATATATAAATTTATATATAAATACTAATAATTACATAGATTAATGATACAATTCAAGTCCTACACCATCATCATCATCATCATCATCATCATCATCATAATAACACCAATATTACGACTAAAGCTGCAACAAAACCATACTATACACTTTGAAGTATGGATTACAAATTTCTGCAGCCCTTTTAATACCCAAACCCAACAAATCTGTCTATAGACTCTATACATAAAACCTATGTTATTAGTGAAAGATATTCGAAGTCTTTCACCGGATTTTACAATCCCTACATGAGTTTTATACCAACACGCAAAGCCCCCAACAAAAACAAGAAAAAAAAAAAGGAATAAAATAGTTAAAAAAATACCTATAAATTAAAGAAACAAACTTGATATATATAATCGGCTTCCCAATTTCTGATCTTGAATCCCGAGTCAACAAAATCCCAAGCCCGTATTTTGAAAAAATATTCTACGGCTGGAACTCGAGATGACCGGAATATTCAATCGGAGCAAGGACTTATCAAAGATCAATCGAGACGGAGCAGTCGCCTGAGGTCTCGGGTCGCCGGATCATCCGACGGCCTTACTTCTCCGCAGTCGATCTGCTCTTTCTTGTTGAAGAAGGACGGCAAAGGGAGGGCGCGTGGGGACGGCGACATGGTGAAAGCCGATCCGGCGTACACGTTGTGAAAGGACGGCGGCGGCGACAGGCGGATCTGCTTCGGCCGCAAGTTCGGCGACTCCGGTCCGATCCGGACGGTCCCGAGAACCGCCATGTCGTCGGCCGGTTTTTTCTGATTTGGGGATCTAGGGTTTGGTTTTCCACCCTTGATTTTGGACGCCAGCGAATCGAGAGACTCGCCCCGCCTGAGGATCGTCACCTGCCCCATCACGAGGCCGCCGGAGTCGTCCTTCCGCCGTCCCTCCACCTTTTTGTTCTCCGGCGAAGAGGTGGATCTCTTCTTGTCGGGCCGGGGAGACTTCTTTTTGTGGGCCGTGTGGTAACTATGCTTCCGATTGACGATTAGGTGGGTCAGGTTCTCATTTCCCGGAAAATTCCTCCGGCGGTGGAAAGACGCCGGAGGCTCGCGTAATCTGCCGGCGAGAAGATGTTGTGGCGGTAAAACTTCTGTTCCCATGTTTGTTTGTGAAGGGAGGATAGGATAAGTGGATATTTATAGAAACTAAAGAATGTGAGAGAGAAAAAGATGAGGCTTCAAACCGACCTTCACCGAGACGCGTGAACAAATCATGCAACTTGCAAGAGAGAGAAAGAAAATATATTAAAATTAAAGGAAAGAAAGGTGGGGAAAAAGGAATAAACAAGGGTAATACTTTTCCGCAATAAAGTTTCGTACATAGGATTTACCAAGGTATTACAACATTATTCATGGTACACATCTTACGTACTTGATGAATTTCTCCTAATCTAAGTGAAATGGATACAAACTGAAAAGTCGGGTGATTTATTTATTTATGGACAAAAATAAAAATAAAAAAAAAAGTGGACAAACCTAAAAACCACATATTCTCAGAATACGTTTTTCTAATAAAATTTTATTAGTAAAATGTATTTCAATAATACGTTTTATAACTAATTTTATAAAATTAAAAATAAAATTATTTTCCATTTAAAAGTTGAATTCAATTAACATTAGTGATTGTAACACGTATTTTGAAAATACGTTTATGCAAACCCTAAAATTGAATTTAGGGTTTTACAAAACATATTTTGTAAATACGTTTTGTTTTTAAAATTAAAAAAAATCTATTTAAAACGTATTTCAAAAATACGTTTATAAATTTAAATTTAAAACGTATTCTGAGAATACGTTTTATAATCAAATATAAAAAAAATTCTCTTGTTGTCCATTTCATTTACGCGAAGAATTGAGAGAACGGAGAGTGAGAACAGAGAAAGAAGAAGAGAAAAAACCTTCGGGAAAAAAAAAACGCGATCCGATCCTCACTCTGGTGTGAACCGACAACAGCGACACGAGCCTCATTTCCGATTAATTCATTCGCACGAGGTATATTGGCTTATTTCAACTTTTTACATTGTTTGGAGTTGTTTGGAGATTGCGAATTGTTATAGTATGTTTGAATGTGGTGGTGTTTGAAGATTGAGAATTGTTAATTGTTTATCGATTATGTGTGTATGTTGAATTGGAGATTGGAATTTTGTTGTAAATTGTCAATTGTGTATTGTTTGGTTGTTGTTGGACTTAGGGTTTTCGAAATTAGGGTTAGAATTAGGGCTTTCAATTTATCCGAAATATAGATGGATTTTATGTTATTGTTGATTATGGGTATTATGATTTTGGAAGATTATTTGATTGTGAATATTTATTTTGGTTTTTTGTTGGAGTAAATAATAGAATTTTTTTGGTGTTAGATTAGACATTATGTGTTGTTGCAATTGAGAAGAATTGAAAGTGTCTTTTTGCAACAGGTATTAATGGCGTATTCCGGTCCATACTTTGTTAATTTGTACTGGCATTTTGCGAAGGAAAGGTTAAGTGAATTTGTTTTATTTAAAGATCGTTCGGATGGTTCATTGTTTATTCTGGAGAGGATATCATATCAACAATTGGTAGAAATGATTAATGAAAATTGTTGGTTTGGAGAAGGTTGGACAATGAAGGAGATTACTTTAATAGTTAGCCAACCCGGTGGTTCGTTGAATTTCTTAAGACTTAATAACGATAGTGTTCTTTGGTATATTTATTACCTTCCTCCTATGTCCATAGTGTATTTGCATTTATCGTTGGAGGCAATTACACCGGTTACACAGGTTGAGGATGTGTGGGGATGTTACGGGGGAGTGGTGGATGTTGAGGGTACGTCGACTTCGCATCTACGTAATTTTGGAGAAGGGACAAGCTCAATAATGCAATGGGAAAATGAGAACTGGGAAGAAGAAGAAGGCGATGAAGATTTCATTCCTGGTGAAGATGATTTCACAGATGAGACCTCCGAAAGCGAATCAGACAGATCGATAAATGAGGAGAGTGAACCGGAATTGATTGAAGAGGAAGACCCTCTTCCTAGTGGTGGTCGCCACATTTATCGCGAGATGGGTGAATGGGAGCCATCGAAGATAGATGAGAACGAGTATGCTCTTCCATTTTGGAATGGTGACATTGAGACCATACATTTGGGTACAGTTTTTAGGAGCAAGGAAGAAGCACAATGGGGTATATTGGCTTGGAACGTTGATAGGCTGAGGGCGGTTCGGACAATAGATTCTAATAAAAAATCATACAAAATGGTGTGCAGATCTAATGAAGATGAACCTTGTGTGTGGAAGGCTCGAGTGACTAAGAAACGGGTTCATGAAATGTGGGAATTAACTGAATGGACTGACAAACACACTTGTATGCAACGGATCGAGAGAAATGACCACAGAAACGTAACCGCTCGTATGATTTCAAATCTTGTAATTAACAAGATTGAAAAGAAACTGGACTACAACGTTAGACTGATCCAGGCCGATGTGAAACAGTGCTGGAAAGTCGATGTCAGCTACAAGAAGGCGTGGCACGGAAGGAGAAAAGCCATCGAGCGTGTGTATGGCTGTTGGGAATCGAACTTCGCAGAACTCCCTCGGTAAGCAAAAATAATTACAAATACATGTGTCGTTTGTCTGTCACTATGTTTATCTATTTATGAAACCATTTTGTAATTTGCAGGTTTTTTGCCGCGCTTCAAAGAGCGAATCTCACCACAGTTGTACAGTGGGAATGGCAGGGTAGGGAAATGGCGCATCAGTATCAAGACAGACAATTCAAATTTGGATTCTGGGCGTTTGGTCCCGCCATTCAGACCATCCAACGATACCCGCCGGTCATTAGCATCGATGGCACATATTTGCGTGGATCGTACAAGAGAAAATTGCTTGTGGCTATAGCACAGACAGCGAATAAGCAGCTATTGGCAATCACCTATGCGATTGTTGATGAAGAAAGCAAGGATAACTGGTCATTTTTCCTTACAAATGTGCGTCAATATGTTGTGTTCGATCGACAGATCTGTGTTCTCTCTGACAAGGATAACGGCATACTCAGTGTCATTGACTCGTTGGTTGGTTGGCAAGAACCCGCTGCATATCACCGGATTTGCCTTCGACACCTTCGAAGAAACGTGATCACTAACTTTAGGAATAGAAAAGTGCGTGATTGGTGTTGGGATTTGGGTTCGCAGTTGTCGGAGCGAAAGTTTCGAGCGACAGAACAGCGACTGTTGAAATTTAATCCCCAGGCACACAAGTACTTTTTCGATATTCCTTTGAACAAGTGGACCCTGTATGGAGATGAAGGAAGACATAGATGGGGCACATTGACGACCAATATGTCAGAAAGCTACAACAACGTCTTGAAAGGCGTTAGGTTCCTGCCGTGCAGAGCTTTGGTACAGGCCACATTGGAAAAAACTCTGGATTTGTTAGAACATGAACAAAAGAAGGCCACGAGATGCATGAGTCCCATTGCTACTTAGCATTATAACGCCTATTTGGAATTGGAGCGTACAGCCGCAACCCATACTGTGAAATGTGTGAACGCCGAAATGTCCAGGTACAAGGTGAGAACCGGTCTACGGGCTAGTGGGAGAGGGCAAAACAGGTATATGGTTTTTTTTTTTTTTTCCATTCAAATATTTGGATGTTTATATATATAAATCATTGTTTGTGTTAACAGCTATAAGGTTAATTACCCCCGAAAACGTTGTAGTTGTCTGAAGTGGCAGACACACAGAAAATCGTGCTCTCATGCAATAGCTGTAGCTCGTCAAATCGGGACTGATCCAAAGTCGTTGTACGATACTGCATTTTGCACGGAGACGTGGGTAGCTCAATTTACTGGGGTTTTGCTCCAATTGGTACTGCGGATACATGGGCACCGGTAGGATGGAATTTGATACCACATTGGGAGAGGATGATCTTGAAGCCTGGACCTGGTCGCAAGCAAACGAGACGCTATCGCATGCAAATGGATCGTCGGGCGCGCCGCAGGAATGATAGGGGACAGTGTTCAAGATGTGGTAATCCCGATCATGTTATCGATGAGTGTCCGTCCTCACATCCTCCCACCGATAGGTCTAGACTTCGTGATGAGTGGGGGAACTAGATTTATTAGTGTTTATTCGGATTTGTTTGGAGGGTTCATTTGGATTTGGTTAGATTGTTATTTTGTTTTGTTTGGATGGTTTATTTTATTTAAATTAGTTTGGATGATTTATTTGAAATTGTTTGGATGGTATTTACGGGACATTAGTTGATTTGTTACTGTAATTTTTGTTTAGTTGGTTGTTTTGAATATTTAAAACAGGTATTTTTTTGTTAAAGAATGGAAAAACCAGTTTTTTTTTTAAACTTATAGTTTAAAACGTATTTTAATAATACGTTTAAAAAAACGTATTCACAGAATACGTTTTACAATTAATTACATGTAAAACGTATTCTGTAAATACGTTTTACAAAAAATAAAAAATAAAAAAAATAGTCACATATAGTATATAACATATAACATATAATATATAATATATAAATTAGTACAATTGAACTCGAATTAGTACAATTGAACTCGAATTAGTACAATTAAAGTCAATTATAGTGAAATCGAAATCAAATTAGTACAATTGAACTCAAATTAGTACAATTAAACTCGAATTAGTACAATTAAAGTCAATTATATTGAAATCGAAATCAAATTAGTACAATTGAACTCAAATTAGTACAATTAAACTCGAATTAGTACAATTAAAGTCAATTATATTGAAATCGAAATCAAATTAGTACAATTGAACTTGAATTAGTACAATTGAACTCGATTAGTTCAATTAAAGTCAATTATAGTGAAATCGAAATCAAATTAGTATAATTGAACTCGAATTAGTACAATTATACATAATATGTTATAGTAATATGTTATAGTTTATAGTATATAGTAATATGTTATAGTTTATATTATATACTATATAACATATAGTTTATATGTTATAGTTTATAGTAATATGTTATAGTTTATATTATATACTATATAACATATAGTTTATATGTTTATAGTTTACAGTAATATGTTATAGTTTATATAGTATATAACATATACTTTATATGTTTTAGTTTATACTTTATATGTTATAGTATATAGTTTGTATGTTATAGTTTATAGTAATATGTTATAGTTTATAGTTTTTAGTAATATGTTATAGTTTATAGTTTATATTAATATGTTATAGTTTGTATGTTATAGTTTATAGTAATATGTTATAGTTTATGATTTATATTAATATGTTATAGTTTGTATGTTATAGTTTATATTGATATGTTAAAAATACTATATACTATATATTATAATATATATATAGGGGATGGATCCAATGAGACTACTCCTTAAAATGAGTACGTGAGACTCAATCTTAGTCACTCATTTTGTCTAGATCAAAATCAATTAAAATATACATTAATTAAATAATAAAATAGTTGACCGTTGACTCCGGCGTTGACCGTTGACTTCCGGCGTTGACTTCCGGCGAGAATCGTTGACTTCCGACGTTGACCGTTGACTTCCGGCGTTGACCCGTTGTATTGAAATAAATAACCTAGCAACAAAAGACACTCAACCTTGTGTGGTGTAGTGGTTGCATTGCTTGTCTTACCTCCATGAGGTCATCAGACAACTAACCTAGCAACAAAACACAATTAACCTAGCAGCAAGAAAGAACAACTAAACTAGCAACAAATACAACTAACCTAGCAACAAAAGACAACTAACTAACCTAGCAACAAAACACAATTAACACAACTAAACTAGTAACAAATACAACTAACCTAGCAACAAAAGACAACTAACTAACCTAGCAACAAAACACAATTAACCTAGCAGCAAAAAAGAACAACTAAACTAGCAACAAATACAACTAACCTAGCAACAAAAGACAACTAACCTAGCAGCATGAAAGAACTAACCTAGCAGCAAGAAAGAAATAATCTAGCAACAAAAGACAACTAACCTAGCAACATCAGACAACTAACCTAGCAGCAAGAATAACCTAGCAACAAAAGACAACTAACCTAGCAACTACAGATAACTAACCTAGCAACTTAAGACAACTAACCTAGCAGCATCAAACAACTAGCCTAGCAGTAAGAAAGAAATAACCTAGCAACAAAAGACAACTAACTTAGCAGCAAGAAAGAAATAACCTAGCAACAAAAGAGCACCTTCATCCTTTCATCTGCCACCGTGGACAGGTGGGCTCAGCGGGTCCACGACATTACTGGCTTTGCGCGTGGCGACCTTCCCATTACCTACCTCGGGGTCCCTTTATATAAGGGCAACCTCACGAGAGCGCTTTTTGCGGGCGTCAGACAGAGGATGATCGACAGAATCTCTGGTTGGTCGCATAGATATCTTTCCTTCGGTGGTCGGCTAGCGCTGATCAAGAGCACTCTTAGCTCTCTTCCGATTCACTTGCTTATGGTCCTCGACCCCCCTAGGTCTACTCTTGACGAGCTTGACCAGATTATGGCTCGTTATTTCTGGGGTTATGAGGACGGGTCTGGGAGGGGGAGACGTACTCACTGGGTGAGTTGGGACTCTATCTGCCGCCCCCTCCCAGAGGGTGGCCTTGGCATCCGCCGTCTTAGGGACATTGTTACAGCTTTCTCATACAAGCTGTGGTGGCGCTTCAGGGAAGGAAAGTCGCTTTGGGCTCAGTACCTTCGCGGCAAGTACTGCCCTAGACGTGCCAACCACCCTTGTTGGGTCACGGCTGTTGATCATGATAGCAGACAGTGGCGGCGCCTCACTAGGGTCGGGAGGCGAGCCCAGGATCACATCTTTTGGGTTTTGGGCAGGGGCGATGTCAGTGTTTGGGATGAGTGGTGGGTAGGTGATAGGCCGTTGTCTAGGGATAGGCAGGTGTCGCATTCCCCCTACCTGCTCGTGAGCGACCTCTGGACGGACGGGTCGTGGGATAGGGGGAAGCTTGATAGGGAGTTGGGGGCTGGTGCGGGTTTTAGCGAGCAGTTATTAGATCAGATCCAGCAGATCCCTATCTCGGGGGACGGTTCAGATAGCATGAGGTGGAGACTTACATCATCAGGTGTGTTTTCTACTACCTCGGCTTGGGAGCAGATAAGGCTGAGGGATCGGCCTAATCTCCTCTTCGGGGCTATCTGGAGTGACCTTTTTACGCCTACTATTTCGGTATTCCTTTGGCGCCTTCTCTTGCGCCGGATACCCGTCGATACTGTGCTACACGCGAGGGGGGTCTCCTTCCCCTCTCGGTGTGTGTGTTGTTCTGAGACTGGACGCCATGAGACTGAGACCTTTACCCACCTTTTTCTAGAGAGTGAGATTGTGAAGAGAGTGTGGGAGCATTTTGCCACTTGGACTCATATATCCCTACCCACCACATACAGTTTTTTTGAGCTCCTGAGTTTTTTCTCATAGAGCACACACCTTAGACACGTGGGCTTCCTCATTCCTTGTCTGATCCTTTGGTTCACCTGTACAGAAAGGAATAGTGCGAAGCATAGGGATATTACTTTTATGTTTTCTCACATTGTTCTGCAGGTTGAGAGACACATTTCACTCCTCATCTCATTGGGCAGGCTCACGGCCCGAGATTGGACAGGCTGCACGCCACCGCATTGCTACATGGTGGCCCCACCACCGCCTGTTCGGACTCCTCGGGCCAGAGCTGTTGTTTGGCTTCGACCTGACTATCCGTGGGTCAAGTTGAACACTGATGGCTCCTTCGATAGCCACACTGGAGTTGCCGGAGGAGGAGGCTTGGTTCGGGACCATAGCGGCGCCCTCATCACCGCCTTTCACGCGTCCATTCAGGCATCCTCGAGCTACGACGCAGAGATTCAGGCACTACAGATTGGCCTTCAGATAGCTGCCCACATCTCTAGTCATATATGGATCGAGCTGGATGCTGCGGCTGTCGCCACCCTCCTGACTTCGGGCCATCAGGGCTCGTGGCAGATTCAGCACCCACTTATGCGCATTAGAGATATACTTCGGTCAGTCCATCACAGGATTACGCATATTTTCCGTGAGGGGAACAGACCTGCTGACTACCTTGCCAGCCTTGGTGCCACCATACCAGGCACATATACATTCCAGACCGACACTGCTCCACTCCGCCTTCGCACTCTTGTACGGATGGACCAGCTTGGATATCCAGCGTTCCGCTTTCACTAGTATAGGATTTCTATTTTCATTAGTATAGACATTTATCTCGGGCGTCTGTTAGCCCGAAGATCGACTTTATATTGTAGTTTTTTGTCTCTTTTTCGCTTTTCGGTTTTCCTTCTTGTTTTTCTTTTGTTTTTGTTTTTGATTATCAGTCTATGTAGACCTTTGTATCTAGCTCGTTGACATTTTGGGCTTCCTTTTTGGGGCCCTGATCTATGCACAGGTTGGGGATCCAGCCCAATCCCCCGCCT
>BKCP01009070.1:1844562-1865923 GCA_008636005.1 Striga asiatica | reverse complement strand
TAACCTAGCAACAAAAGACAACTAACCTAGCAGCATCAGACAACTAACCTAGCAGCAAGAAAGAACTAACCTAGCAACAAAAGACAACTAACCTAGCAGCAAGAAAAAAATAACCTAGCAACAAAACTCAACTAACATAGCAGCTATAAATAACTAACCTAGCAACAACAAACAACTAACCTAGCAACAAGACACAACTAACCTAACAAGAAAGAAATAACATAAGAAAAGACAAATGGTCAACGGTCAACGTCGGAAGTCAACGGTCAACGCCGGAAGTCAACAGTCAACACCGGAAGTCAACGATTTTCGCCGGAAGTCAACGGTCAACGCCGGAGTCAACGGTCAATGGTCATAATAATATTTAAATAATTAAAAATAAAGAATTAAATAATAAAAATAAAAAATTATTATTTAAATCAAGATCTAAATCTTGTGGCTAGGAATGAGTCTCACGTCCTCACTTTAAATAATGGGATGCATTGGAACCAATCCCTATATATATATATACTATAATACATATATTCATATTTATATAAATTATAATATATATGTATATACTAGGGTTGGGTTCACATGAGAATGACTCTTAATGCGAAAAATAGGAATAAATCGTATCCATTAGATCGGATGATCTAGTGGCTACAAAAAAGCCAAAATTATACATTCATTAAGGGTAATATAGTAATTGATAACACTCAAAAGCTGTGGGACCCACGCACACCACACCCCCAACTGCCCTGCCACGTGACACAAACCTTTCTGTCTCTCTCATAGTCTCATTAAATCTATCGCTCTCTCTCATTCACCAATTCACTCTCTCTCACACACACCTCACACGTACACAACACCACCCCGTCGCACACACTCTGTCACATACACACACACAGTCACACACACGTTTGCTGGAACGTCTGACAGACGGACCTCCACGACGGCGTCGTCGCCCAGAATCCTGCCGGAACTGCGCCTAACCGATGTCGGCAATCGACGTTCGCCGTATCCCGCCCGTTGCCGGAAGTGTTGAACTCCTGTACGCCGCCGTTCATCTCGTCGTCGCCCAGAATCCCACCGGCACCGCGACTGATCAACGTCCGCAACCGCACGTCCACCGTATGCCCCCCCGATGCCGAAAGTGGTGAGCTCCGGTACGCCGCCGTTCATCTCGCCGTCGCCCCGACTCCCGCCGGAACCGCGCTTAACTGACGCCTGCAACCGCACGTCCGCTGTTTGCTGTCACGTTGCCGGAAGTGGTGACCGTCAAGGAGGTGCCTGGAACATATAAAAAGGCCTGCGAGTGTTTTTCTTTTTTCTTTTTTTGGGTTTTTGAGTTTGTTGATGAATGTAACAGGTTGTGAAGTTTCTTCCTTCTATTGTTGTACTGAGGGCTGGCTGTGTGGTGTGTTTTTTAGTATCAATAAAATGCTCTGGTGGATGGATGTATGTGTGCATAAATAATAAAAAATATTAAAATAAAAACAGAAATATTAAATAAAATAATATAAAATATTAAAATAAAATAAAAATAATATAATATAAATCAAATATTTAATCAATATTTAATAATAAAAATACTATAAAATACTAAAATAGTATTTTAAAGTAATAAAAATAATATAAAATACTAAAATAGTATTTAATAATAAAAACAATATAAAGTACTACTAAAATAGTACTGTACATATTGCACCTTAATGACGAACATGTTGCACTTTTGTGCATTTGAGATTGCACTTTAACGTAACAAATGTACCGACCGCAATGACTTTTAAAATTTTGATAATTATGGTTCAATGACGGCTTTATTTATTTTATAAATAATCAATCGACTGCACTATATAAGAAAAAATATTATTTTACTATATATATTATGAATTTTCAACAAAAAAGGATATAAATATTTTTCAACTAAAACTAGTTTTCGAATACACATAATCTATCTAGGATCATATAAAGTATTGCACTTTATATATCAGTATACCGCACTTTATAAGACAACACGTTGCACTTTATTAAGCAAAATGTTGCACATCTTCACAAACCACAATTAACATAATTAGCTCTCGCCAAAATACCACAAATCATAATTCTAAAAATTGGATCTACATAATATTTTAACGTTCATCACACCATATTTTTTTAAAAAAAAAGGAAAGAAAAAAAAAAGCATGGTAGCGTGCCAAATTTACAGTGCACTTTATATATCAACACGTTATATTTTATAAGAGATCACGTTGCACCTTATAAAACAACACATTGCACTTTATAAAACAACACATTGCACTGTATCGCGACTTTCAGATTGCACATATAATATAAAAATAATAAATAAAATTACTAACATATAAAATATCATTTTAATATAAACAATAATTTATTTCATTTATTTAGGATAATTAGGTTAACCGAGCAGAATAAACCAAATAATTATGTTTCATTTTCTATTTGATTTGGGACAAAAAAATCGGTTGGTGCAATTTGCAAAATACAGACCGACATCATGCACCATAGTGATGTACGGGTTGCACCTTAAAAATAGTTAGACTGCACATTATATTTCGTTACATATACACTTATTTTTTTTAATCAAAAAATAATATAAATATAAGACAAAAATATTAAATACTAATATGTTTTTATAATAAATAATATAATTTATGTCGGTTATTTTTGTTATTTATGTTAACCGATAAATTGAACCGAACATGTCAAAAATTATCAACAAAGATTGAAATGGAGTATAAGTCTATAATACCAACTATGTATGTTCAAGGAATTGAAGTATCTAAAGTAATTTAGTAACAATGATGGTCATTGGTCAACCATCTATTATTAGGATTTGCAACCCAAGACTAAAATATTAATGGTCAAATCATGGTCCCAAAAAAAATTGATGCAACCCAAGACTAAAATATTAATTAGCTTTCTTTCTCTCTTTCTCTTTCGGTTAATTTGATTGATAATAAACAATCAATGGTGGTCCCACTTAAATTCATTGACCTGCCCCTTTGCCCGTCAATTCAATTGTTTAGCAACAGACTGACGACATTGTAATTTTATTTTCACTTGAACCCTAAAACTTATTAAATTTACAAAAGCAAGCCCTTGTACAAAAAAATTACAAATCTGTTGTTGTCATGCCCGTTCATCTCCGAGGAAGCCGCGGGTCTGTTAGTTGCAGGCCACGTCGTTCCGACGACTATCCGCCATGACGGTTCTAATCGACGTCGAAGTCGAGGGGTCGGCGGCGCTGCCACGGATGTCGGTCTGCTCCACCACAGCAAAGTCGGGGGAGGTCGCCGTCATATGAAGCAGCTTCCATGGCGAGCTGGCTACTGTGTTGACGGCGGAGGGCGGAGGGCAGAGGTACACTTCGGACGGAGGTTAGCTGCGGACGGAGGGAGGGAGGTTGGCTGCGGGCGGAGGGCGGAGGTAGACTTCGGACGGTGGCTGTGTGTGTGACTGTGTCGCCGGTGGTGTGTGTATGTGATGGTGTGTGTGTGTGAGAGAGAGAGAGAGAGATAGAGATAGGGAGGGAGAAAGAGATATAGACGACGACCGAGATAGAGAGAGAGAGAGAGATATGGTTTTTATGATATATGTGTGGGTCCCACTGATTTTGGAGTATGTGAATTACTTAAATGCACCTTAATGTATTTATTTATCCATGGATATTCATGTATTTATGATTTTGCCATTAATGAATTGACTATTGTTATTTAATTTTGACTTCATCATGTACGTTGTTCGTACGGATCCAATGGTTCACAATCATTCTTATTTCTCGCATTAAGAATCATTCTCATATGATCCCTTCTCTATATACTATATATTAAAAATACTATATACTATAAAAAATCTTGATATTTAAGGATAAGAATAAAATTTGCGCAAAAATGAACGCGATAGCCTAGCGGCCTATTGGTAAGGAGGTGAGCCCAGAGATAACGGACTCGCCCGCCCACCCGAGTTCGAGTCCCGAATCTAGGGTCCTCTTTCCATTTTTTTTAATATGTAAAATGTATTATGAGAATACATTTTATATATTATTAATTATAAAACGTATTCCCAGAATATGTTTTACAATTAATTACATGTAAAACGTATTTCGGGAATACGTTTTACATATAAATATATAAAAAAAAATCCTTCTCTTCTTCTCCTTACGTAAACAAAACAGAGGGCACAGAGAAAAGAAGAGCGACTGAGAGAGTTTGGAAGAAAAAAAAAAAATAACCTGCACCGCCGCGCCGTCGCCGTCGCCGCCGCTTGCCGCTGCACCGCCGCCTCGCCCACTTCCCTTGTATAAGGTACATTTCTTTTATTAGGGCTTTAATTTTCTCAATTTTTTCCATAATCTCAAATTAGGGCTAAATTTAGGGTTTTGAATAATTCTTTAAATTAGGGCTTCGAATTATTTGAGATATGTTGAATTTGTGAATTTATTTGTGATTTGTGAATTAGGGCTTCGAACTATTTGAGATATGTTGAATTTGTGAATTTATTTGTGATTTGTGAATTAGGACTTCGAATTATTTCAAAGTAGGGCTAAATTTATTTGTGAATTTGTGAATTTATTGTGTATATGATTTGTCAATTTGTGAATTTATTGTGTATATAATTTATTTGTGTTTTTGTGAATTTATTGTGTATATGATTTGTCAATTTGGATTTTTTTTTGGAAAATGGCATCATCGTCCTCGTCACAACCTCAGCGGTTGAATGTACACCCCGGTCCGAGTGATCCCTCCCTTTTATACCTTCAGTACCGCCACCGGTCAAGTGCGGTATATCAAGATTTACGAGGATGTCGTAACGGCACCATTAGAAACCGCTGTAACGACACTGAATTTTGGAAGGTGTTGGACAAACAACATCCCACAGTTTTGGAGGTGATCGATAGGACGGGTTTTGGGCCGTTGTTTCGAATGGGCAGAGTCCATCCCACAGTTTTGGATTTTTATTAAATTATTGTGGTTGATTTTTCTTTCTTTGACGAATGAATTGATATGAGCTTGTGGAATTAATATTTGGTTGTGGAATCGATCTCGATTAATAGGTGTGTTTTTTTTTTTTTAATTTTTCTGCATAGGTACTGTTTCTGCAGTAAAACGTATTATGAAAATACGTTTTTTTTTTTAAAGAAAACGTATTTCAAGAATACGTTTTACTGTGCAAAATTAGGGCAAAATCAATTTGGGGCTAAAATTAGGGCAAAATCAATTTGGGGGTAAAATTGGGGTAAAAAACTTATTTTCAAAATACGTTTTATGTTTTGAAATATTATTTTCTGAAAAAATTTATTCTTAAGAATTGTAAAAATTAATTTTATTTATAAAACGTATTCCAAGAATACGTTTTATAATTAAAACATAAATGTAAAATTAATTTTAATTATAAATCGTATTTGAATAATATGTCTTTTTTTTTAATTTAAAATGTTCGGTTATACATTTTTTCATATTTTAATTAACTGAATTACGTTAATTAATTTTTTTAAGAAAACTGTATTCCTTAAATACGTTTTTTTGTAAAAACGTATTCTGTAAATACATTTATTAATGAAAAATGTATTCACAGAATACGTTTTTTTGTTCACTTAATTTTATTTATTTTTAAATAAATAAATAATTCCTGAAAAGTCTCAAGTTTAGGTATAATTCCAACCATCTCATGTAAAAAATAAAATCATTATTTTTAGATTCAGGGTTTGGCATAAAGTTACAACCATCGGATTTAAAATAAAATAGTTTTTATATCAATATAAGAAGGAATTACTTACCACTAAAATAAAAATAAATTTGTGATCCAATATATAATGTATTGTATCATCACGTACATATACATTTTGGGTACAACTTATGGTTCCGGATATATGCGTATGTGGATTGATAATTTTATTATAATATAAAATTAATACGATTTCAACTGATAATTAATTTCTTTACACCTTTTAAACGAACTTCATCACCTAGGTTACAATAGAATTTAGCATGATTGGTATAATAGAATGGAATTTCGTAGGTATGGAATGAATTGAAGAATGAAATGATTATGGGAATAGAATAAAACAAGTTTTGTCATTGATGCGTTTGGTATACAAAAGGAATATGACTTGAATGGAATGACATTATCATTTCTTATTATAAAAATAAATAAAATATTTCTTTAAAAAATAATATACTTTTAATGGATTATATATAAATGCTTTTTAATAATATATTAAAATAAAATAATATATTTTTAATAATATAAAAAATAATATATTTTTAATCATATATAAAAATAAAATAATATATTTTTAATAATATAAAAAATAATATATTCTTAAAAGTGTATATTTTTAATATATAAAAAATAATATATGTTTAATAATATATAAAAATAAAATAATATATTTTTAAATTATATATAAATTTATTCTTGGTAGGAATTGTGTTGTTATTAATAAATGTTCAAATTTATGGTATAAAGTGAACGATTTTATTTTGGTATGAAATGTCGGAATTTAAATGGTATGAATTTTATTTGGTATGGAAAAAAGTATACTTGAAAATTTTGAAAACAAAATAAGTTGTATGAAATTTAATTGGTATAGCATGAAAGTCAAATGACTTTTTATAAAATCAAGGTGATTTGATCTTCAAATTTTAGTATATTCTCATAATAAATTGCTATAATATATTGGTGATAATTGTATTTCTCTTAAAACTTGGAAAGATCTTTGAACAGGTATTGCTTAATAAAATTTAAAATGTGTAATTTAATTATAGAGAATTAGTTTTTAAATTTAAACAATAAGCCAAAAAGACAACAAATATAGAAAATTGCGAGATATATACATATAATAAGTAACTCTTCCTTCCCGTCGCCCCCAAAAAACCTTCTCTCTTCCCGTTGCTAATCTCCTAAATTGACGCCTCTCTCTCGGCTTCCGGCCTCGCTGGTCGTCCCCCTCGCCGCCCGGCCCTCCTAGATGCCGAGACCAAGCTTTCCCCTGGAGTCGATGGTCCTTGTGGTGCCAATTTCGCTTTCTCTCGAAATTTGATTTGGGTCGCCATATCCGGCCACTTCGATTCTGAGGAGAGACCTTGGGTCGTGGAGCTTTGGGTCAGGGTCGGGTGCGGCCTCGGCGGTCCATCTTCTTTGGTTGGATGTTTTGGGTTTAACAGGCGGCCCTCTCCCTCCCCCCGATTTCGACTTCGACGGCGTGCTTTCCGGGCGCTGTGGAGTGCAGGATTCGTAGGACTGCTTTGATCCTTTTCGCCGGCGGATTGATGTGGGAAGGCGGTGAGCTTTTGGTCGACGATTGGTCGGTTGTCGGTCTCGATTGAGGGTAAGTTTCCTTTTAGCCGATCTTGTCTCGGTTTTCTTTGCCTGCGTCCGGCGGTGTTCGGTGGTTAGAAGGTTGGGCTCTTGAGTGGCTCAGGTTCCTTTGGCTTTCGAGATGATGGGGCTGAGGCTGCGGTATTGAGACAGCTCCTTTCCTCCGGATCCCTGTGTCGGGGTTTCGGGGTTCTCGGTTCTTCTGAGCTGCTAGTGGTGTTAGGGGCTTGGTGGGCTGTGTTGGGAGTTTCTTGGTATTTCTGGTTTGGGGGAGAATTGGCTTTAGGTGGGACTCATGGCTTGAGTTGTGATTCAGCTAGGCTTAATTGCAGTGGAGGGGTCGTTTATCTCAAGCGGTGGGTGCCTCTGGGTTGATTTGGTGGTTGCTAGTCTGGTTAGGAGTTGCTGTAGAGGGAGGGCTTGTGATTTGTGTTTTTAGTTGTTTTTTTGCTGGTTTTTCTGACTGTATTTGTTCCTGTGATTGTGTTTGTTCCTGTGTGATTGTGTTTTAAGTTTGGGCCGTTGGCCTCTGTGCGCCCGTGTGTCAAATTTATTACTCCGTGGGGGTCCGACACTCGGGTATTACTCTGTTGGGGTCTTGTTTAGTTTTGTTTGTGTAGTCGGTTTAGTGTGGTTGTGTTTTTTTGTTGTTTTTTGTGTGTTGCCCGAGTATTACCCCGTTGGGGTCGGCTCTAGGCGATCTCTGGATCTGCCTCCCAGTTTTCTAGTCTTTGGTTGTACTATTCAGCCTTTGGCTGCTTTTTCTTTGCACTTTGTGCGGTTTTTATTAATATAGTACCTCTATCGTTTCGGAAAAAAAAAAAAAAAGTTTTTTTAGATAACTGATGCATAGAAGCCTGATAGGAAGAACAGAGAACCAAAACTACAAGGAACTGTTTTCTTTTCCGACTCAACATAAAATCTGATAACTGCCCATACATGATATCATACGTACATATTTATAATCTCACCAAGTCTTATCCACTTAAACTTAAAATCCCACATAATACAAGCCCAACACAATATAAATAAACATAAACATAAATACTACAAACACATTTACTAAAATAAATATAATAATATCACACTAAAGATCGGAGCGGATCATGTTTGTCGAGATATGCTAATGCAATCTCGTCGGCATCATTCTCCCCCGGGTGGAGAGGATTCGCCCTCGAATCCGCAATCTCGTCGGCGTCTTGGACGACTCCGTCGACAAAATCACCTACGTCAAAGACCATCGAGCGACCATCCTCCGAACCGGATAACTCCCTACACTGCTCGGCACGAGAAACGAATAAAACTGGAGACGACGATGGCAAAGGTCCAGAACTGGATAATGACGGATGCAGGACTATGCGAACGCCATCAAATAAAAAACTATATGTGTTGAAGCGTCCATCATGTACCATCGAACGATCAAATTGCCAAGGTCGTCTTAATAAAACGTGCCAAGAATCAATAGGCACGGCATCACACCATGTCATGTCCTGATAAGAGGATCCGATAAAAAAGGTCACCAACACGCGTCGAGTGACACGAACAGAATCACCATGCTGTATCCAAGCAAGAGCATACAAATCCGGATGCGGCTCACTTAACAAACCAAGTTTCGTCACGGCCTCATTCGAAATCACATTCACGCATGAGCCGGAATCAATGACAAAACGACACAACCGACCCCCAATGGTGCATGTGGATTCAAAAAGGTGGTGTCGCTGAACCTTATCCTCGGAAGAGATTTGGGGAGACAAAAGAGATCGACGAAGGACAAGTGCGTGACCGACATCTCCCGAGACATGCACCTCGGGAACCTCCGGCTCTTTATCGAAAATTGGAGGACCATCATAAACAGTCGAGTCGGCTCCTCAACAATCAATGCCCGTGACCCTCTTGCCTTCGAGCACTGTGCTTGGCGACGGCCCGACTCACCACAATTGAAATAACGCGGACCACTAGACTGCCGATTGCCACTTCCCATCGTGGGGCCAACCACGCGGTCTTCAGAAGGAGCACTCAAATCGAACGGAGCCTTCGCCGCAGACGGCGCGGTACTCGAAGACCCAAGATGCTCCTTTGTAGACGATGCAAAAAAAGTGCCTACCTTCCGAGCCTGCTGCTGCTCAACCAATAAAGCCCGCTGATGAGCCTCAGAAACGGAAGTTGGGGTAAACATATTCAACATATCCTGAATAGAGACACGCAATCCCCTAATATAACGAGAAATCAACTGTTCCTGAGTTTCACGAATATCTACCCGGGCCAAGAGTTTATAAAATTCCTCAATATAATCATCCACACTACGTTGGCCTTGACGAAGATTTTGCAATTGTTGATATAAAGTACGGACAAAATTAAACGGTAAAAATTCCTGTTCAAGATACTTACAAAATTTCACCCACGAAGTGATTTTTGGTTTGCCCTGACGATGCCGCACGCCCTGTAACTGTAACCACCAAGCAGCCGCACGTCCACGAAGTCGAGTGACTACAAGTGCAACTCGCCGCTCATCCGGTACACTTTTAAAATCAAGGGCAGCCTCGACGGAAGCTAACCAATCAAAAAATTCACTAGCATCCAACCCACGGCAAAATCTGGAATTTCAACGCCAAATGAAGATTCCCATCGATGATTAGAATCACCTTCAGTCCCTTGCCTGCGAAAATGGGCCGCATGTCCAGGCCCACTAAAAGCAGCCTCTGGCCCATAATCAGGAAAAATTAAATTTCCTTTGCCAGCACAATCCCCAAAACGCGATGCGGAACCAAAATTCACAGAACGTCGGCCCTCTCCAAAAATCCCAAATCGCCGACCAGGACCAAAAGCTCCTTCCCCATTCAAATCGATATCAACTCTGTCACTCTCAAAATTGGCAGGTAGACGGTGAACCTGATATGGCCGGCGGACTTCATCAAAAAGCCGATCGTGGTGAGGAAAATCGCCTGCGAGTCCGCCGTCGAACTCCCTAGCCCCGCGTCGTCCCTCAGGCCGCCATCGACGTGCGAGCTCCTCGTCAGTCGCTGCACGTCGGAAGTCCTCACCGACATATGGTCGGTCGTCACAATCCTCTGCCGCACGGCGTGGAACAACGGCGGTGGGTAAGAGAACCCCGGATCCGGAAAACCTGCCGCTGCTCGATGAGGAGGAGACCTGGACAATCGGAGACCGGCGGGCCACCGTCGCGGTTGGCGGTGACCACCTTCACCATCCTGTGCAAATCCCTCGGCAAAGTGATTGAAATTGGACAATGTGTCCTCACTACCTAAATCGCCGAATTGAGGGTCTAGGGGCGGATGGCGGGGATTATCGCCAAACCCACGACCGCCACGTCTGCCACGTTGACCCGGACGACCTCTCCGGCCGCCGGTGACATCACCATGTGCTCGCTGATCCCGCAAAATGGTAGCCTGCGTGGTTCGAATATCTTCGATTCCGGTAGCGAGATCGGTCACCCGAGTATCCATCAATTGGAACCGATCGTCCATATGTTGAAGACGACCGTCAATCTCGGCAGCATCGAGAATCGTCCCGAATCTGATACCAAATAATGCAAATAGAAGCCTGATGGGAAGAACAGAGAACCAGAACTACAAAGAACCGTTTTCTTTTCTGATTCAATTCATAAAATCTGATAATTGTCCATACATAATATCATACGTACATATTTATAATCTCACCAAGTCCTATCCACTTAAACTTGAAGGCCCACATAATACAAGCCCAACACAATATAAATAAACATAAACATAAATACTACAAACACATATCTATTACTATATAATACGGAGAAGAAAAAATGTTTGAAAAAATATTTTAAATTCCCGCTTAAAAAACTGTTTTTCCCCCTTAAATTTAATTTGAATTTTTTTCATTCCCTTTTTTTGCTATGGATTTCTCTTATCTACAACATGATTAGATTTCAAATCTTTTCAGTTCACATTCCAATTCGATTTTAATTCGGGATTCAAAATTTGATTAGATTTTTTTTAAATATGTAAAAAAAAGAGAATCCCCTCTCTCTCTCTCTCTATATATATATATATACAAATTTGTGATGAGTTGAATTTTAAATTCAATTTAATATTAACAAATGTATATTTTATGTAAATAAAATTTAATAGAAAAACAAAATTAAAAAGATTGTGTGGTAACATTTTTCGAAATAAATAAATTATGGGAAGGTGATTTTGTTAGCAAAAAATTCAAAGAATTTTGTTTGGATTCAAATTTTGAATACGTGTATGATTAGTTATAGATAAATGAATCCAACATATTCTAACTACCAAAAAATATGGAAACACATTTCCTTATTTAAAAATTCAAATTCAAGAATGTGAGGAGTTGAATTTTAGATTTAATTTGAAATTAACCACTAATGTATATCTTATGTAAATAAAACATAATAAGAAAAAAAAATTGTGTGGTAACATTTTTCGAAAAGTGTGAAGAGTTGACTTTTAGATTCAATTTAAAATTAACCAATGTATATCTTATGTAAATAAAATTTAATAAAAACAAGAAAAATAGAAAAAAATGTGTGGTAAAATTTTGGAAATCTATTACTATTATTACGACTAAGAAAAATTGTTCAAAAAACTCAAAAAAAGGAACAAAATCCTTAATATAAAGAATGGTTGAGAAATCCATCCAAAATGGTTGGAAAAATCGGTCCAAATTTTTTTAAAAATATTTATATTTAAAAAAACGTGTGCATTGGCATTTTTGAATTTTGAAATGCATAATATACACCAGATTTTGAAGTCGATACTTTAAAATTTTAAGTTGAATAAAATTATTAATTTAATATTTAATGAATGGTTGGAATATCCATCCAAATGGTTGGAAGAATGAACATAAAATTTTTGAAAAATATTAAGTCGCAATTTTCGAATTTAAATTGAACAATATCCAATTTTGATGGGAGCATTAAATGCTGCCCAATTTTGTTGCTAAAAGTAAATACAAAATTAAAAAAAATCCAAAATTAGCATGCATTTAATTTTTCCTGAAATTTTTTGCCTACTATTTTTGGTAAATGGTTATTCTCTCTCTCTCTCAGTATCTCTCTCTCTCTCTCTCTCTATATATATATATATAATATGCATTTAATATTTTTGGCGGAAAATACTTTATAAAAATGAATTAACCTTATTCTTATTTTATATATATAGATATATATTCACTATTCATCCGCTCACATAATTTTAATCTTTTAATTTAAATATTAATTTAACACAAAATTAAATTTTAAGAATAATTAATAGTACCAACCTTTTCAAAATTAATCAGGATTAAAAAAAAAATAATAAAAATAAAAATAAAAACAATCCTCTCTATATATAATCCCCGAATACGCTGAGTCTAAGTGACAGACTTGTGTGCTTCATAAGCTTATTTGGCATAAATTGGTGCTCCATATTGACACATGTTCAAGTTTGGTTTTGACTACTAGGTTTGGGAGTTACTATAAACAATTTTAGCTTTCTTTTTTTCTTAAGTTACAATATACTACTCCTACCTTTTTTATTTAATTCATATATTAATTATTACAATGTATACGTTTTATTTTTATAACTTTATAGATTTTTTATTTATATTTTATTTTTTATATATGATCTACCAAAATAATTATATTTTAACGATTTTCGATTCGATATCCATATTGCATATCTGAAATAAAAATTATTTTCATCTATATTTATAAATAAAATCAATTTTATTATCAACACAATTTGAAAAACATCTTATAACAAAATAAATTATTCTATAAAAATAATAAATATCTAATTTCATTAATACACTATAAAATAATTTTTTTATTATTTTTTTCCATAAATTTTGGATAAATAAATTTTAAGAAATATTATAAAATATTATTTTTCAATTTAAATAGATTATATAAAAAAATGAATGTTATTATATTATTAAAATAGTAAATATAAATGAATACCATAACAAAATATAATAAAATAATTTTATATTTCATAAAGTTAGAAAAGAATATATTTCAACGTGAATTCTAAATTAATAATTATATGAATTTAAAATACTTGAACAACTAATAAACGTGAGACACTTACCCTATAAATATAAATATAATCACAATATAATAAAACTTGTTTTGTTTTAAAAAAAAAAGAATCAATTATATGAAGTTGATAATATCAGTTTTATACATATATAATTTTAAAAATATAATTAAAAATATATTTTTTTTTTGGAAAATTTAGTGTAAAAATACGGGCACCATTTTGAATAAATTATCACTTTGTTAGTTTTTTTTTTAATTATTGTTGCATATTCATCATACATAATTTTACAATAAAAATGTAAATTATTTTAAATTTTATTATATAAATATTAATATATTTATATACTCGTATAGTACACGGGTATTGTACTAGTACACTATAAATATTACAGAAAACAATTTTTGAGTTATATTTCCATTGTCTTTCTATCCATTAAATAAAAAGAAAATCAAACTTAGCCTATTCAAATTCGGATCATCTAAGTTTCTCTTAATTCCTATAAAGTTCAGAAAGATATAGAAGCACGTAGGTTCCTTCTAGGGGTATTAGACAAGGAGATTCCTGTTGTAGCAAAATATATTTTTATCGAGTACCGAATCGAAAGATTCGTTCCCCGGGTCGATCTCTCAAGGAAGGCGGTTCGGAATCTAGGAATGGTGTTGATAACACATAAAAGAAAAATAAATCTTAAACACTCTAATCAAGATAGTGGTTTTTAATTATCAACTATGAAAGAGAATTCAAACAATGCGAAATCGAACTTAAAAGCAAAGATGAAGATCAAAGGATAAGATGATAAGAAGCTAAGGAGTCGGGGATGATGATTTTCTAACCAATGTAAATATCAAGCTAAGATCATTCGGTTGGATGGTTCGAATCACCTAACGTCTAAAGACTAATCCTCAATAACTTTTCGTAACAGGAGGGTATCATAGACGGTAAATCATGCAAATCACTCAACACATAGACAGTACGTTTCCGAACAAGCCTATTTCATGCGGGCACGGTCACGGCTCGCGACTTGGACTGCACTGCGCCTCTTCACGTTTTGGCCTCGTTTGAGCTCGTTCGAACTCGGAATTGAGCGCCGTTTTTTCCAACGCGTTGCAAACGAACCCCTCTATTCAACTATGCTCTCGAAACCAATTTTTCCTGAAGAGAAAATTCTCCCGAAGCTCCTGACCTACACACCAAAAACGACAAAACACAAAAGAAAACCGGAAAAACAAACGAAAAACACCTAAAGACTCAAAATGAAGGAAAACACATAATAAAACACGAAACGGACTAAAAACTAAAGAAACAACCTAAAACGGGAGAAAAAGAAAGATAAAATAAACACGAAAAACGCAACAAAAATGGAACAAACAACTCCTCCATACTTAAACCTTTGTGCGTCCCGAACAAAAAGAAAAGAAAGAAAAGAAAAGACACAAAACTAAACACCAAGCATGGACAACAGTCATTGACAAGATAACTTCAACATGTTCAACTTCAACAACGAGCATTCAAATGGCACATGCGAACATTACACAACTACATGCTTGATCTTTATACTTCGACTTGGCGTTCTCTCAAGAATGAGAATATATATGTGTGCCTCACTCGAATTCTTATACAGATAAAGATAGGTGCACTCAAATTGGTCCATAACAAGTTCAATCATATGCTTGCCCATTGTCTAACTTCTACTCTAAACCAATCAAAATCGAAACTAGTGCATCAAAAGGTCTTTCAAGGTTGTAACGTAGGCTCTTTGGTTAGGTAGGATAAATATAGGCTAAGTGGCTCGAATTCATTACATAACTCAAACACATGGTACACTCAGCCGGTTGCTCAAACAAACAAGATCCTCCCCCACACTTCTTCTAAAAGCACACGTTTCACCCATTTTATTTCTTCTTTTTTTTTTTGAGAACCTTATTGGATATTTTATAATCCATTCGGCTTCTTTTTTTTCTTTCGATTATTTTTTTAATTGAAAAACATAAAAACAGCTCCAACAAACAACTCCAACCATCATCCCCTCCAATTCTTAACCCACAACTCCAACAACGTCATCATCACAAGATTATCAACAAAAATCAAATAAGGCTTGAAAAAGGGAGACTAGGGAATAATTTGTAGAGAAAGAAAAAGGATAGAATACAATAAACGCCTTAATCATATACACAGTTCACAATTATAATCAATTTATTTCAATGCAGACTCAGGGCAAGTTCTAATCAAACAAGAGCACGACCAATGTATCTCAAGAAACAAATAAGGCTCAAACCTCACTTGGTAGATATATGAATGCCAATCAAAGTAATCGACCAAGCATTTCATCACGCTATGCCTCATATGACCAACATCACTACTCATCGAATTCATCAGACAAGTCTTAACTAATCTTGAAATTTCCAAAGTCCATACTCACAAAAACACACAAAACCTACACTAGACCGGCCCACCACATAAGCATGCAAAATCCACGTAAACTCCCCCACACTTAAAATGAGGCAATGTCCTCATTGCTTCAACACAAAACCAGGAAGTCAAATAATAGGACCAAGCAATTTCACATAATGAACCAACCCTAGCAGCTAACACAAGAACACCAAACTCAGAAGAAAGGACAGAAGGAAGAAGCAACACAAAAAGATAAAAAGAGAAAAGTGTACGCAAACCGAAGATGCTTCGAGTGTAGTAAGCATTCCCATGTAGGCCTTTCGCCCATGCTTAACCCAGAACCGCAACACGTCCTACCAAGAAAAACACAAAACTCTAAAACTCCCATTATTAAAAGATAAAACTAAAAGAACAAAAAGAAAATAACTAAGAAAACGATAAATCACTTGGGTTGCCTCCCAAGAAGCGCTTTTTTAACGTCATTAGCTTGACGAAACCTGGGTACAAATCAGCCAGGATCCAAAAAGAAGTGGCGATCGTGCCATGCCTTTGTATTTTCCAGAAGTGGTAGCATGGGAAGTGTGGCATGACCGCAAACCAGGTGGGCTCGGATGGTAATATTCTTGTGGAACCGAGCATGAGCACCAAGGATGGTAACAAAACGGCCCAGAGATTTTCTCATCAAACCTACACAGTCAACCTCTCGGAATACAAGAGTGTCTGTGGAGCATGTCGAGCTAAATGGAGCCTTCTCGATGGTGCGGAGGAATGGCTCAAGTGAGGGACTCTCGAATTCGGACCCAGGAGTTTCCTCCATCAGGATATCACCCTCAATCTCTAGGAGCGCATCTTCCTCTTCTTCAATCTCGCCCACATGAATCTGATAGACATTGATAATGGGCTCATCGACTTGTGGCTCAACGGATTGGATGTGTTCTATTATACCGTCAAGCTGCACCACCAACTGAGTGCATCCACCCTCAATCTCCTCTAGTTGAGTAGTTTGGGCCGACACACGAGCAAGAATCAGATCGAGTTTTTCATCAACCGTCAAAGCGTTCACTGGATGCTCATTATCTACGAGGGAGTTGGGAGAAGAATCATAAACTTGGTCCTCCATAACTCGAATATGTTCCGCTAGGTTCTCGATTCCGGCCTCAAGGTTTTTCCTTCGGGCAGCTTGGGAGGTCAGAATATCGAGAATCCGATCAAGCTTAGCATCCGACTATGAGGAGTCCACAAGGGACTCATATGATTGCTCGAACGGTAACGGATTCCACGATTGCTCGTAATGGAAGGCACATGCCTGACCATACTCCCACGAACCTTAGCTCGGCCCAATATTCCAGTAAAGGGTTTGTGAGGATGCGACTGGGTAGCCTGAGTTCATTGAGCTCTTCGGTCAAATGTCCTGCACACAAGAAACAAAACAACCACACGAAGCCGCGAAAAGAAAGAAAAAAGAAGACAAAAACAAAAACAAAGAGAAAAGCAAAAAAAAAAAAGAGAAAAGCAAAGATGCAAAGAAGGAACACAAACACGAAAAACAAACAAAAATAAAGAGAAACACAGAATAAATCAACATCAAAACTAGATATCCTACTTGCCTTCCCCGGCAACGGCGCCAATTTTGTTGTAGCAAAATATATTTTTACCGAGTACCGAATCGAAAGATTCGTTCCCCGGGTCGATCTCTCAAGGAAGGCGGTTCGGAATCTAGGAATGGTGTTGATAACACATAAAAGAAAAATAAATCCTAAACACTCTAATCAAGATAGTGGTTTTTAATTATCAACTATGAAAGAGAATTCAAACAATGCGAAATCAAACTTAAAAGCAAAGATGAAGATCAAAGGATAAGATGATAAGAAGCTAAGGAGTCGGGGATGATGATTTTCTAACTAATGCAAATATCAAGCTAAGATCATTCGGTTGGATGGTTCGAATAACCTAACGTCTAAAGACTAATCCTCAATAACTTTTCGTAACAAGAGGGTATCATAGACGGTAAATCATGCAAATCACTCAACACATAGACAATACGTTTTCGAACAAGCCTATTTCATGCGAGCCTAGATCGATCAACTCCTCCCCTTTCGGTTCTAAGAGTTGATTAAATTATCCTAGACGATTGTTAAGCTACTAGTTCGATGGATTTAAACACATCACAAAAGAACGAATCATATTCAATTGGAGATCAATTGCAAATCGAAGTGTCACTCTTCGACAATAATCAACATTCAATGTACGATAATTATAAACCCTAGTTAATAACAACTCGCATAAATTGAGCGATCAACAAGCATGATAATCACAATTAAATTCTAAACATCATCATCATCCCCTATCCCTAGCGAAACAAATTAGCCACTCATATGGAATTCAAAATCAACAATCTCAACAATCAAAGCCATCATATTCATGAATTAGATGAAAAGAGAAACTTACGACTAATAGAAATCCAATATTCGAATCCAATGACAAAGCTAAATTCGGAAAAGTAAAGAGAGAATTGAGCAAAAAGAATGATCTAAATCTGAGTTTTTAGAGAAGGAGAAAGTGAAAAAAGAATATTGGGGATTGTTCCCACGAGTCTAAGGATCGTTTTGATATATAGTGCGTGAAAAACGGAGCTAAAACGAGTAAAAACGAGCAAAAATAAAAACAGGGTCGGCCCAGTCGCGACTCGCGAGTCGCCTGGGTTGCTGGGGCTGCGCGTCTCTGTTTCTTTCGTGAGGCGCGAGATGCTGGGCGTGGGGCTAGTCGCGGGTCGCGGGCACGGTCGCGGCTCGCGACTTGGACTGCATTGCGCCTCTTCACGTTTTGGCCTCGTTTGAGCTCGTTCGAACTCATAATTGAGCGCCGTTTTTTCCTACGCGTTGCAAAAGAACCCCTCTATTCGACTATGCTCTCGAAACCAATTTTTCTTGAATATAAAATTCTCCCGAAGCTCCCGACCTACACACCAAAAACGACAAAACACAAAAGAAAACCGGAAAAACAAACGAAAAACACCTAAAGACTCAAAATGAAGGAAAACACATAATAAAACACGAAACGGACTAAAAACTAAAGAAACGACCTAAAATGGGAGAAAAAGAAAGATAAAATAAACACGAAAAATGCAACAAAAATGGGACAAACAATCCCCTATCTCCTTATTTATTTATTTTATTATCAGAAGCTTTTTCCAAGTTGCTGAAGCAAGCTTTTTTGAATTCCTCCTTTTCTGGATTGAAAATAGGTAAATTTTTCCCTCATATTACTCATCTTTTTTTTGCGGATGATGCCATTCTATTTTGCAAGGCTTCAGTCACCCAAGCTTCTGTGATTATGAACATTTTGAATGAATATGGTAGTGCTTCAGGCGAAGTTGTCAATCTTCATAAATCATCAGTTTTTTTCTCCAAACATTCTGACTCTAGAACTATAGCTTCCATTAGTCAGAGTTAAATGGAGTAGCTTGTGTGAATTCTACTAAGTACCTTGGATTACCCTTGGAGATTGGGAAGTCAAAGAAAGATACCTTTAAATTTGTTACTGAGAGTATGCTGAAAACAAATAAAGAGTTAGAAAAATGACTTTTTGAGTGAGGCAGGAAGGGAAGTTCTTGTTAAAACAGTGTTAAATGCCATGCCAGTGTTTGTGATGGGATGCTTTAAACTTCCAGTTTCTATTTGTAATGATATTGTGAGAGCTATTTCTGATTCTTGGTGGGGGCAGAATGATTCTGGGGGTAAGAGGATCCATTGGGCTACTTGGGGTAACTTGACTAGAGCTAAAGAGCAAGGGGGCTGGGATTTAGAAATTTAACAACTTTTAATGAAGCTCTCCTTGTTAAACAACTATGGAGGGTGCTTACTAATCTTAATTCTCTGGTAGCCAAAGTTCTGAAGGGTAGATACTTCCATAAATGCAATATTTTTGCGGTTAAAAAGAAAAATTTAGATTCCTGGTTGTGGAAAAGTTGGTTGAGTGTGAGAGAGTCTTTGAAGAGAGGGGTTAGGTTTAGAGTTGGAGATGGCACAACCATAGACATTTAGAAAGACTTTTGGGTACCAAAATTAACTTCTTTTACCCCTTTTTGCCAGTTTGAGAGTGATAAAAACACTTTGCATAAAGTGAGTGACCTTTTCAAGATAGGACAGAGGGAGTGGGACATTGAGCTTGTGAAACAAACTTTTTCCCCTTTTGAAGCTGAGGCTATTTTGAATATCCCTTTAAGTGTGTCTCTGAATAAGGATAGGTTAATTTGGGTTTGGGGTAAGCAGGGTAGTTTTACAGTTAAGTCAGCTTATGAGGAGATCACTTCTTATATTTCAGGAAGCAATAATAATGCAGGACCGAGTGCTCCAAATCTTACTCTCAGACAAATGTGGATGAACTCATGAAAATTACCAATTCAACCAAAACTGAGGAATTTCATGTGGAGAGTATACAATGGATTTCTGGGGACCAAAATAAATCTGAAGAGGAAGGGTATGGAAGTGGACTGCATATGTGCAATTTGTGGAGAAGCTCAAGAGGATATTCAGCATTTGTTTGTGAATTGTCCAAAGGTGACAACCTGCTGGCAACTACTAGGAGTAAGCTGGGAAATTCTTCATGTACAACAGGGCAGTTTACAACAATGGTGGGAGGAAGTGTGCTCTAGTAAAAGGCATAAAAAGCTGCTGGACAGAATCTCAATTTCAGTGTGCCTACTCTGGAGAATCTGGAAAACAAGAAATCAGGTGGACTTTCAAAAGACAGACTTCAATGAGATGCAGGTGGTAGAAGACACAAAGAAGGACTGGGAGGAGATGGCATTACAGCAACAACAAGATACGCAATATTCTAACCCAGATCATACATCTATTGAAGCCATATAAGAGAAATTTTTTCAAGGGGTAGGTTATGTATCTTTGCATATCAGTGCCCTAATCTCTTCAAATGGTAAAGTAGGTACTGGTTGTGTTGCTATCAAGGATGGTGTTGTCATTAAAGAATGGCAGAGAACTTGAGAGGCAGTGGCAGATAGATCAAAAGCTTTATTGGTGGCAGTCAAATGGGTGCTGGACAAGGCAATAGGGGAAGGGTGGAAGAAAATAAAATGTTTTGTTGATTCTGATCAAAAGTAGAAGGATATGCTGAAGGATTTACCTGACAATGAAGTTTTCTCTGTTGTTCTGACTGAGATAGATAGGCTCTGCTCTTGTTTTGATGAATATATTTTTCCTTTTCCTAGTTTAGTTAATGATTGTGTTTATGATATAGCCTTGAAGGCTTTAGAGGGAGAGTAGCATTGTGCATCTCCCGTTGGTACTCCTATTTCTAGTATAGTTGGTCTGTAGGAGAACTTAATAACCAGTTGGTTATCGTCTTGTAATTATAGAGGTTCTTTAATGATATTTGTTCGATATGGAAAAAAAAATAGAAGCACGTACGTTTAATTACAGACAAATGCAAACATACACTCCAATTTCTGCGCCCAGTGCATTTAGACATGGCACCGACCCGGCCCGCCGAACCGGACCAGTGATAAAATCGGGCTTGTTTCGAGTCATATATTTTCTTTTTTGACCCGCCGATTCTGAGTCGAAAAACGGGTCGGAGTTGTTTTATTTTTTTTT
>BKCP01009070.1:1830511-1844557 GCA_008636005.1 Striga asiatica | reverse complement strand
GAACCGCTGGGTCTGGCCGGTTCAAACTTAGATATAGCTGGGCCAGTTTCAGGCCCAACATTTGAGGTCCGTCGACCCGACGGGCTGGGCTGGGTCGTGAACTGGCCCGACATTTGGTCACGTCTAAGTGCATTTCACTAGAGGTGGATTCGGTCTACAAATCGAACATGACTATTGCTACTGTACAACGAAAATTGAGACAATTTGTAACCGATTTTAAATTTTTAATCGGTTCCACCTCAGTAACTTATATATGTCAACAAACAAACATGACTGATGCATGTGAATATTTTTCTTTTAAATAGTTTCGTAAAGTATGAACTTTATTGGAAAAGTAATGATAAATGGCGGATGAAAATTGAGTTTCAATATATATACTTATTAAAATTTTGTAAATAGAAATCACAAACATTAATCACGAGTGATGTAGCCATAATTATAATTGGGCTAGCCGGGATTATGCTAAGTACTAAGAGGTCGACAAGGCCATCAAGATGACCTAGAGGTCTTGTGAAAACCATTGATGTCTATGACTCGATCAACCAGACGACCTGAGGATCTCGGACGACTCGGAGACCCACGGATGACCTAAGAATCTAAGGGGCTCAGAATAGCTCGACTTCGATGTTCGAGCTGTGAACCAGACGACCTGAGGAATTATCACGACCTAATAAACGTTATCTAATTTACTGGTGATAAGGAGAAATCTTATGAGGATACGAATAAATCTAATGGTGATTAGGACATGATTAGGATAAAGATAAACACTAAGCAGATAGAATCAAACTCGGACAGCTGGGCAGGTTGGTTGCGGGCAGTCTGATAGGCTATTTCCGGCGGGTATTCCCCTATAAAAGGGGCTGAGGTACATGCAATCCAACTCTACACTCTACATACAGTATACACAACTCTCTGATTACAGAGCAATTATAATCTTCTTCCAAGTACTGACTTAAGTATCGGAGTAGTAATGCTGGGAACCCGTCTTGGCACTTTTTGCACATCTCAGTTGTTCAGGGGCAATCAAAGCTCTCGTTTGCCGGTTCAATCTTGACTTGAATCCCAAAACATCATTTGGTGCCGTCTGTGGGGAGCTTTTAAATGAACTAAAATCTCTCTTACCAGTTTCCGATCACCTGACATGGTTGAAAGAGATGGAGTACAAAGAAACTTGAGTGAGGATTTTAGGGAGACTTGGACGGACAAGTGCCCTCATTTAGCACCTAGTCCGAAACCAGAAATCAATATGTTGGAATTGCCGCCAATGAGTAGCCATGCGCCGCTGTTTCTTCTTCGACAGAAGAGACACTAACACCTGTAGAAGAAATAAAAACATCTACTACCAACTGGAACTAGAAGAGCTACATTGGTAGCACCCAATGGCGAGGGTGCAAGTCGACAAGAGAGCATAAACGATAGAAGGAAACGAGTTGATGGACATGAAAAGGAGGTAGAGGTCACCTCTCATAGCGACCTGAGGAGCAAGCGGTCACCTTCACAATGGTTGAGTAGTAAAAGATGATCTTAGAAGTAAACTGTGAAAATGAATCAAGTCTAGAACACACACCTCAATAGCTTGCATGACACAACTTACAAGAAGGGAGAGGACGATGAGTCAACTATGAAGACGACGACCTGTACACAGTCGACCAGAGATGAAGCGTTGGAGAAGCTAACGGCTCAAATCCTCGAGATGCAAGCTTAGGGTGAGGGAAAGAGAGAATCTATCATGAAAAAGGTAGGTTCTTATAAGGCGCATCAAGTAAGACAAATCTGACGAGTATGAAGCGCCCGAATCAAAGGCTCAGAATCTCGCCCAAATTTTGATATGACATGTCCATATGGACACTGTGCATAGAGCGGAATCCGAGCAGATAAAAAGTCCCTTTTCATGCCTCATGCTATCCTGAAAATACATGATACGTTGAATAAGATAAAAAGAAGGTGTTAGGTTCAAGCATCAAAGTCCATTTCAGCATGTTGTGACCATATTTGTTACGTTTTTCGTTACTATTTTGTTATTCTTTTTTCCTTGTTTTAGGTCTTTTAGTTGGTTTTTAGTTCATTTTGTAGTTTATTGTGTGTTTTGCTCTATTTTGGCTTTTTATGTGTTTTTCATTTATTTTGTCGGTTTTCTACATTTTTTCTTCTTGTTTTTGGTGTGCAGGTCAGAAGCCCATGAGGAATAAATTTCGCTCGAAAATGGGCCGGGAAATCATGGTTGGATAGATGGGTTTGTTGCGATATATAGGAAAAAGCGGAACTTGATTTCGAGTTCGTACGAGTCCGAACGAGCTCAATATACGAAGTCGCGCGAAGTCGCACGAAGCACGTCTTTGGTGTGCTGGTCATAAGCTTTGAGAGAATTTTATTTCAAGAATAATTTAGCCACTCAAGCATCATTAATAGAGGGATTCGTTAGCGACGCGTAGGAAAAAAACAGAACTCAATTCCGAGTTCGGACGAGCCCAAACGAGCCCGAAATGCAAAGTCACGCAGTCCAGCCCACCTAGCGGCGCTAGGGGTGCTAGCGGGCTTCTGAAGTTCATTCTTGACCCTAGCGGCGCTAAGGCCCCCGCTAGCGGTGCTAGGCACCCCCTAGCGGCGCTAGGGCCCCCTTAGCGGCGCTAGGGCCTGCTGGAGCCCTCCACTCGGATTTTTCCCACATTTTTCTCCATGTTTTGAGCCACCATTTTATCCTCCATGTTTTGTGTCATTTCCTACATGTTTTACTCCATGTCATGAGATTATGGTGCCTTAAAAATAGGATGAATGTTTGATGAGGAGTAGTATAAAAGAAAGTGAAGTGCAAGGCTTCAAACCATCCCTCATGGGAGGAGTTGTTCTCCTTCTTCTTCCTTCTCTTGTTCTTCTCATGTTCTTCTTAGTTATTTTTCTTGTTTTTATTTTGGAGATTAAGCATTCCACAAGATTCAATTTGGCTTGTACGTTGATTTCGATTCTCGACTTGGATTAGTAGTAAGTTTTCCTCATTTGATTATGAATATGAAAGCTTGTGTTAATTCTTTTGTTGTGGTTGATTTCATCACGAGTAACTAATCCTCTAGCTAGGGTTAAAGGATAATCATTTCGGTTTGTTCTCATCTATGTGCATGAAGATAGCTCAATCTTGACGAGTTGTTTCAATTATGAATTGATAAAATCATACTTGATAAATTTTTATAACATAAGAGTGACACTTAGGTTAATTTGTTGATATAATGGAAGAGTGACACTTCGATTTGTGATTGAATATTGATTTGTTGAGTTAGAGTTTGTTAATTCTATGAATTGCGACTTTTATAACCAAAAGGGGAGGAGTCATAGAGATAATCGATTTCAAAACTGAGAGGGGAGAAATTGGTGGAATTTGGCTCGTTTAGAGTAGACATGTTCGGAGACGTATTGTCTATGTGTTAATTGTTTCGTTAATTTGCTCTTTTATGTTTATCCTCATATTACGAGAGTTAGTGAGGTTAAACCGCTAAATGAGTTAGTTAGTCGAACCACTTAATCGAGTTATTAATTACCGTTAAATGTGTGGAGAACCGGAAACGATTGTCCCCGATACCCTAGCTCATTTATCTCTCTTTGAATAGTGATATTTCTATTTCTTAGACAGATTTATATTGCTTGTTATTTCTTAGTTGATAATCAAAAACCAATCCTATCTTAATTAGAGTGTTTAGGATTTTATTTTCTATTTTTGTGTTTTGAAAAACTAATTAGCAAACGAAGCTCCGAACCATCTTTCTTTGAGAGACGACTCGAGTCTGGATAACTCGGCTACCAAATTATCCCACCACAAAATACTGCACAACAAAAAATGGCGCCGTTGCCGGGGAAGGCAAGTACGACGCCGATTTTGCTATTTTAGTTGTCCCTTGTTTCCGTATTTCACTTAGTTTTGTGATATTTTCTTAATTTCAGTGTTTCTCTCGATTTTCTTAGTTTCTATTTCTAGTATTTTTGAAAATTTCGTAAAAAAAAAATATAAAAAAAGTAAAAATACATATATATATATATATATATATTTCTTGGTCTCGTGTGTCTTGGTTGTTTTGTTTTTCTTGTGCGAGGTGTTTCGGTTGAGGTGCTCCGATGGACCCGTACGACTATTTTTATGCTGGAAGCTCGTCTCGTGGATACCCCGACAACTACCAAGAGAAGATGTACTCACATGGAGGGCCGCCCTATCCGTATCCAAGCTATTCAAATCTCTATTGCTATGACGGTTACTCTCCATCCCAAGTGCATGGCCCGAGCCATTCTTACCCGACATCTCAAGGAGGATATTACACTCCAACTCACTACGAGACGCCTTATTACCAACCTTCATCTTCCGACTACCACTATCCTTCGCTCCCTGAATATTGCAATTCAATACCTCCACCCGAGTCCTATGCTCGATCCTCTCCTATATATGAGCACCAATCGGTTGGCCAACCTTGTACATCGAGGACCGAAACTTTAGTTCAAACAATGGTTGAGCCTACCGAATGTCACCAAGAGGTTTTGACGAACACTCGAGAGGTACTTGCGAACCTCCTATCGATCATAGATGAGTTTCATAATTGGAGGATCATTCCCTTTCCATCCGTTCTTCAAACCGAACTCACGAAGTTCAACTCTACCGTAGTTGCTTTCCTCGACTTGGACGCATCTAATATTTCGCTTCGTAGATATTCTTCTCTATCGGCGAGAGTTTGTCGAGAAAGCACACGGTTAGAGAGTGAATTTCGGGCTATGGTGGATCAATTTGTCTCTCTCAAAGAGGCGGGCCTCACTCTCGTGTATGATGGAACACAATCTCTCGACACGAGTGAGGACATCGGTGATTTGGTTGTTAAAAGAATCTCTTCTCTGGACGATCCGAGCTTGACATCCACGTTAGAAACGTCAAACCTACCTTCCGGTGATTGTGCGTTGAGTTCGATTGCTATTGATAAGAGCGAGTGTATGGACTCAGGACAATACGATACATGGTATGAAGAATAATTCATTGGAGGATTCGATTGTGCTGAGTGATGTTGGAAGAGCTCAGGATGATGATGTGAGGAGTAGATAGTTCATGATGTCGTGGATGAGGTCGAGGAGGATGCCGATTCATTATATGAGGTCATTGACCCGCAGTGTGCATTGATGAATGACTCGATTCATGATGTTGAGTACGCAGTGGTTCCCATGTCCTTTGGGTCGTCATTTCGTGTTATCGAGGATTGTGAACAACTGGAGGAGTTTAGTGCGTACACGCACGTGCTTCCAACTGTCAAAATTATCAAGCACACGTCCGAGATGGCATTGGTGATGACCGGGATGGATTGGACATGCTCCACAGACATGTTCATAATTCCGGAGGTCGACCATAGGGCCTTGGTACGTAAACATTTATATTTTCTCTTGATAGGTGTTGATATCCGTGCTCGGAATCACAAGAACATGGCCATGAGAGTCTACATTGCCCGCCTATGTTCCGTACTACCAACGGGACTACTATTGGAGAATACAAAGGCGTGGCATGATCGACATTTCTTTCTAGATCCTGGCTGAGTTCCCCACAGGTTTCGTCAAGCTAATGACGTTAAACAAACGCTACTTGGGAGGCAACCCAAGTTTCATTTACTGCTTTCTTGTGTGTTTTGTTTGTACTTTTTATTTTACTTTTATTTTTTAATAATGGGAGTTTTGGAGTTTTGTGATTTTCTTGCTAGGGACGATCTTGTAGCATGGGGATTGGGCTAACAAAAAAGATTATAGTCCTGAGTTGATCATGGGCGAAAGAATTGAACGTGAACGCTGATATAGCCACATCAGGATAACCCGGTCCAGAGGCTTCTTACTCGACCGGTGAACCATTCGAATAGCTTGCAGGTCGACATGACTACGTCGACATGTCCAAATCGACTTCCCTAAAGTCGATTCTATAGAGAGCAATCAAGACGAGACAGGAATCAGCCTAGTCGACTCGCAGAGGTCGACTTTAGCCTATCGACTTTCGCTAGTCGATACCAATAGCGGAAGAACAGCAAAAGCATAACTTCCGAGCATCCAGATACTCTAAGTCGACTCTCAGAAGTCGACCTCGCTAAGACGATTCTCTGAAGATGATTTCCACCCAAAAGAACGATAAAGCGTAGCCTCCGGATACTCATATGATCATGAGTCGACCTCCCAGTACTCGAGGTCGACTTCTTATGCCTCAGGGCCGAGAACATGGTGACGATTCATCATACTTGCAGCATGATTGAAGTTCCACATATTGCAAAGGATAAGAAGGAATCTTGTGGTGACTCAATAACAAGGGGAGACGAATCGACCAGGGCATTTTGGACCTTCTAGGTCCACCAACTTGGGCATTTTGGGCACTTCAAGTAAGTATTCACTCCTATATAAAGGACATGAGGTAACCCCAAACCCTAACTCTCATTCACTCCTACTCTTCCCCATAGCTGCTGCGCAGCCTCTCTTCATCACCCACATACTGACTTGAGCGTCGGAGGCTCTACGCCGGAAACACCTCCGGCGTTGAGTTTTTGCAGGTATTTTGCGGCCTAACGACGATTTAGAGGCGGTTCAAGCAGATCTTAGCTCATATCCACCGGTTTACTCCAGATCCGGAAGTAGACCCATCAAACGCTTATCCACATCGGCGCATCTTCGGTTTGCACACTCTTTTCTCTTTTTCTTTTGGTTTCTTTTGAGTTTTGTGTTATTGTGTTAGATGCTAAATTGGTTCAATTCCTAAGTTTTGATATTTGACTTCCCAGTTATGTGTGGAAGCAATGAGGGCATTGCTTCATTTTATGTGTGGGGGAGTCATACTTATGTGGTGGGCTAGTCTAGTATCTAGGTTGTCATGTTGTCGAGCATGTGGTATTGGAGAATTATATGAATTGTTGATGATTGTTTGATGAAATTGGGAAGTTGTGATGAAGGACGTATTTACCATTGCTTTGATATTTACTTGATTGCTTTAAGTGACATTTATTTACCTTGTGAGGTTTTGATCCTGACTTTTCTTTCTTGAGAGATATTGGTCTTATTCTCGAATGATTAGAAATTGCCTTGAGTTTATTTGAAAAGAATCGGTTAAAGTTTGAAATTGCGAAAATGATTGAGGCGTTTTGTTTGTTAGCTCGTTTTGCCTTGTTCTTTGGTCCAAAAATGATATTCCCTAGTAACCCATTTGAGCCTTGAGCCTTTTCTTGTCAGCCGTACATATAATTTATTTTGTTGATTGATCTGTGTGATGATCGGTAAAGATGGAGTCGTTATTAAATGAGGTGAAAATCAAGTTGCATTTTATGCTTGACCAAAATAAAAAAAAAAAGTATAATAATAATACATGAGAGCTCGCAAGACTAATCGATTGGATTCTACTCCGCTTACTTGTTACTCATTTTAACGAGTAATGAGTATTGGAAAACCACTTTAGGAAACTTGGATGACCTCCAATGTTTAAACCTAAGGTATATTGTCCTTACGATTCGAGCTTGTTCGGAAATAGTAACTCTCTAAATAAAAAAAAATGTGTGTAATAAGTCAAACAATATTGCAATTTGATTGGAGCATTTATGTGTTGTTTGTGGAGACATTGCTGGACGGTATGTATGCTATCTAGTTGACTTTGGTCGAGTGGCGGACATTCGAGTATTTTATTACTCGAGAAATTTGATTGTTTATTTGAGCTTTGATTAATTCCGAGTAATTTAGATGATTGGCAAGCATATGTTGAAACGTGAATATCGACCAATTTTGAGCTTACCTATCACATATTCAAGTAAGAAAATGAGTGAGGCATATAACAATTTATGTGTTGAGAGTTTGTCATTTTAAGGCCAAGTTGATATTTGAGGCATATGGTCATACGGTCGTTGGAATTTAACCCAATTGAGTTAGACATTTTGAGGCTCTTCTTATTTGAATCCGTACCCATGTTTGTGTTTTGTTTTCTTTCTCTTTGTTCGGGACGAACAAAGGTTTAAGTGTGGGGGAGTTGTTGTGACCATATTTGTTACGTTTTCCGTTACTATTTTGTTATTCTTTTTCCCCCGTTTTAGGTCTTTTAGTTGGTTTTAGTTCATTTTGTATTTTATTGTGTGTTTTGCTCTATTTTGGCTTTTATGTGTTTTTCGTATATTTTGTCGGTTTTCTACGTTTCTTCTTCTTGTTTTTGGTATGCAGGTCAGAAGCCCGTGAGGAATAGATTTCACTCGAAAATGGGCCGGGAAATCATGTTGGATAGATGGGTTTGTTGGCGATATATAGGAAAAAACGGAACTTGATTTCGAGTTCGTACGAGTCCGAACGAGCCCAATATGCGAAGTCGAACGAAGCACGTCTTTGGTGTGCTGGTCATAAGCTATGAGAGAATTTTAGTTCAAGAATAATTTGGCCACTCAAGCATCATTGAATAGAGAGGTTCGTTAGCAACGCATAGGAAAAAACGGAACTCAATTCCGAGTTCGGACGAGCCCAAACGAGCCCAAAATGCAAAGTCGCACAGTCCAGCCCACCTAGCGGCGCTAGGAGTGCTAGTGGGCTTCGGAAGTTCATTCTTGACCCTAGCGGCGCTAAGGCCCCCGCTAGCGGCGCTAGGCACCCCCTAGCGGCGCAAGGGCCCCACTTAGCGGCGCTAGGGCCTGCTGGAGCCCTCCACTCGGATTTTTCCCACATTTTTCTCCATGTTTTGAGCCACCATGTTTTCCTCCATGTTTTGTGCCATTTTCTACATGTGTTACTCCATGTCTTGAGATTATGGTGCTTTAAAAATAGGATGAATGTTTGATGAGGAGTAGTATAAAAAGGGGTGAAGTGCAAGACTTCAAACCATCCCTCATGGGAGGAGTTCTTCTCCTCCTTCTTCCTTCTCTTGTTCTTCTCATGTTCTTCTTAGTTATTTTTCTTGTTTTATCTTGGAGATTAAGCATTCCACAAGGATTCAATTTGGCTTGTACGTTGATTTCGATTCTCGACTTGGATTAATAGTAAATTTTCCTCATTTGATTATGAATATGAAAGCTTGTGTTAATTCTTTTGTTGTGGTTGATTTCATCATGAGTAACTAATCCTCTAGCTAGGGTTAAGGGATAATCATTCAGTTTTGTTCTCGTTTATGTGCATGACGATAGCTCAGTCTTGACGAGTTGTTTTAATTATGAATGGATAAAATCATACTTGATAAATTTTTATAAGCTAAGAGTGACACTTAGGTTAATTTGTTGATATAATCGAAGAGTGACACTTCGATTTGTGATTGAATATTGATTTGTTGAGTTAGAGTTTTTTAATTCTATGAATTGCGACTTTTATAACCGAAAGGGGAGGAGTCATAGAGATAATCGATTTAAAAACCGAGAGGGGAGAAATTGGTGGAATTTGGCTCGTTTAGAGTAGACATGTTCGGAGACGTATTGTCTATGTGTTAATTATTTCGTTAATTTGCTCTTTTATGTTTATCCTCATATTACGAGAGTTAGTGAGGTTAAACCGCTAATGAGTTAGTTAGTCGAACCACTTAACCGAGTTATTAATTTTCGTTAAATGTGTGTAGAACCGGAAACGATTGTCCCCGATAGCCTGGCTCATTTATCTCTCTTTGAATAGTGACATTTCTATTTCTTAGATAGATTTATATTGCTTGTTATTTTTTAGTTGATAATCAAACACCAATCCTATCTTAATTAGAGTGTTTAGGATTTTATTTTCTATTTTAGTGTTTTGGAAAACTAATTAGCAAACAAAGTTCCGAACCGTCTTCCTTTGAGAGACAACTCGGCTACCAAATTATCCCACCACAAAATACTGAACAACACAGCACAAGTCCGGTTAGCTCATCCTAAAATTGGNGGGGGGGGCTAGATGATATAGCAGTCGAAAACAGCTCGGTACGTCGGTCTGTGAGAGTAGCTCGACTACGACTGGGCTAAGAGAATTCCAGGATGATGAATAGACTGGATGCTCGGCCAAGTGCCTCGGATATGAGACAAGGGTGCCGAGCTGACAAAGCAGACACGACTTGACGTGACCATGAGTCACTCGGCCCCGCACAGACCCGACCCTGTCAAACCCGTTGACCACGGGCCTGGGCCCGGCTCAGATTTCAACTGGGCCGATCTAGGGTCTTGTTTTTTCGACTCGGCCCGGCACAGAAAAAACACATAGTTTTCGAATTTTCTTTTCTTTTTTGGACGGGCCAGACCTGGTCCGACCCGACCCAGACCTAGGCCATGCCGGTTCAGGGTCCATCCAACCCAGCTCGTCGGCCCGTTGGGTCGGCCCGGGTTTTGGCCATGTCTAGACACGACCTGGAGGTACCAGTTTGTAAGAGCTCAATAAGGTAGCCGACCTCGGTGTGCATTGAGGTTGGGTGGCCTAGGGATAGGTTGGACCTAAAGGTGAGATTATATTAGACCACAGGGGTCAAGGACGTACTCAAAAGGGCTATAGCAGACAGGATGGGGGTCAGACCTCCGGCCTAAAACCCCGAGCTAAAATAATAAAGGGAGAATGAATCCAAGTAAGAAGGAAATTATCACTCGCACAAAGGATTCATGCCAAGATAGAGACGTGGTAAGTTAGAGAAGTAGAATCAGGATGGATCTCTCCCCTAACAAGAACTCTCTTCGGCTCCAAGGTATCAAGTCCTATAAAAGGACGACAGGTTTTCTCGATTTACACAACACACAATCCACGCATATTTTATATACCTTGTATTCACAAAGAGTTGTGACTTGAGCATCAGAGAGTTTTCCATCGGGACTCCCTCCCAGTGTATTGCAGGTTATCAGGAGCTCAAGGAAGAGGATCGTTCAAGGTGGAAAGTGTTCAACCCTATCGTGACCAAAGGTGACGTATCGTACTACACTTTTTTTTTGGGCAAGAATACGACATTTAAAACAAATCGTATACAAATCATTCATAAACGAGTATAAACAAATAACAATGTAATTCATAAACCAATGATATAAATAAACTATAAATTAACGATTCATAAACACGAAAATTAGTATAAATGATTAATAAAGTAAGTTTATAACTAAGAAAATTAAAAAAGATGTATAGATGAATGGAGTATGAAAAAATGTTTTCGGTTTGAGTTTAAATCGACAAACTTCTTACTCCACTTGGAACTTACATAGCATACTGGAATAAGAGTAAAAAGAGAAGTGTTTTTTTTTTGTTATTTGTATTTCTTGATTTGAGTAATTCCTAACTAATTTATTTTTTTGTAGTAAATCATGGGAATCAAGGAAGGATACTTATCATGTGGAGTAGTTGAACTTGGAAGGAATAAATCATCATGAGAAATGAACGCGGATATGTGAAAATCTACTTACCATAATTGTGCAGCTGCAAGATGTGAAGAACTTGCCATGTTGGAGTTATCTTGCGATTGAGGTCATGACAAATTTTGGAGAGGACAAAAAGGAGGAGACTTACCATTTTGGCAGTGATATAAAACACACCTTCTTTCAACTGTAAGAGAGCGATTTTTTGAGAATCACGTGTTGATAGCGAGGACTGTGAGAAGTGTGTACTATGATTATGTTTTCAAACTCTTTATTTTATTTTTATGGAGAGAGAAGACAAGAGCCTAATCTTAATCTTCATGAGCATAATTATTTTTTGAATAGTGTTTGGGATGAATACTTAGAACAATACAAGGTATTTGTGTTGGAAAATCCACACGGATTTGTGGTAAAAAAGAAAGTAACTGTATAGGTGATTTCATTGTAGGTTTAGAAGAGATAGTCTTCTGTATAATTACTAAGTGTAATAGGCCAAGCATCTATATGAATGAAAGAGTTCCCAGGGAGAGCGGGATGCTCTTCTGAAGGTTCATGTTTTGTATGAACTAGCTTCCGCAATTGTTGGAACAATCGTTTTTATACTTTAAGCGCAATTCTGGTAATCCCCGAAAAATTCAATTGACACTAGAGCCGTATACACGAAGATCTTGAGGATATGTAACGGGCAACCATGAATCACGATGGTGGATCAATGTCTAGACCTCCGCAATTGGATGACTTAAACTACTCACACTGGAAATCAGTGATAACAATCTTTTTGCGATCTATTGGCAAAGGTGCTTGAGAGAATGTGGAGAATGGATGGACTCATTCGATCACGAAGGAGCGGAAGAGACGCTGCATCTGCAACCATTCTTAAACCAAGAGATATGTGGTCAGATGCAGAAAAAATATAAGAAGAAGCGAACTTTCGAGCCCTATACGCAATTCTGATGACAATTGAGCAGACACGAGATAAAATGATAGGTATTTATGTAATATATTATATATAAGTGTTTATGTAATATATTATATATATACCTATAACTTAACCTAAATTTTATTCAGTGCGGTTCGATTAAAATCGTACCATTTGACCATAAAATTGAACCACAATGAAACTTTTGCGCTTTTCAAAAATATTATCGCAAACTACAATCTTAAAAAGCCAAACTGCACTGCACCAAATACATCATTTCAGCTCGATTTTGCTCATCCTGAGATTCTCAGCCAAACCACCTTCAAGTTATCAACAAAGCAGCCACTCATTTTTGGTCATCATCATTCATTCACTATATTTTTTTTGAGCACCCAACTACGTGAGAAACAAGAAGACAAAATTAAAACGCGCCAATTCCTTATCCAGATGGATATTCCACTCAACCTCGCAATTTATTGGCCACAAATCTTAAAACCCCAATTGACATATTTTCAAAAGAAAAAACCCCAAAAGGAAAAAAATAAATATATTTCTGAAGAAAAGATATGTTGGCGAAAGAGTCGGCGAGGTTCGACATCCCGGAGGAGCTGCTCGAGGTTCTGCCGTCGGACCCATTCGAGCAGCTCGATGTCGCCCGGAAAATCACCTCCATCGCGCTTTCGACACGTGTCGACGCCCTCGAGTCGGAGGTGTCCGTCCTCCGCGACCAGCTCAACGACCGCGACAATATCATATCCGGCCTCGAGTCGCAGCTCGAATCGCTCGACGCCGCCTTCAACGAGGCCTCCGATAAGCTCACCACGGTTCAGCAGGACAAGGTCTGAATGTTTGTTGTTCGTGCGCGTCTGCTGACCTTAATTTAGTACCAATTTTTTTCACTCTGCACTAAATTGCGTGAAGTTACTGAGAGGAGAAATTGTGGAAGTAGTTTGGTTCATGTTGTCTGACTGTTAAAAATGAGCTTGGCCATTCAGTTTGGCTTTTGCTTGGGCGTAGAAGAATTAAATTGTTTACTGATTGGATTAGATAGCTTGATTTCAGTTGAGCAGTAATCCTACATATTCAACTTACTTTATTATTTTTTTATTTATTTGTTAATCATGTTTATTTTTTGGGTTTGTGAATGGAAGGAAGGATTGATTAGGGAGAATGCTCAGCTAAGCAGTACAGTGAAGAAACTGAACAGAGATGTTGTCAAGGTTTGTCTTTAGTTTTGCGCTAAATCTTATCATTTTTAGTATACATACGCATAGACAAACCGATTGGTGTATCCTTTCGGTTGACTATGCAAATTGGGTCTTGGTCAAATTTATTTAAATGGTGGAATTGATGATGGTTCAATTCATGGTGAACTGATGAATGGGTTGCCATTAACTTTATTGCATATTAGCATATGGTTGCAAAGTGTGCGTATGTGTTTCTTCTCTCTCTCTCTATCATATATATTTACTTATTCTTTCCTTGGTTTAGCTATGACTTGTTAGTTATTGCTTTCCGATTACTGAAACACTAGTCCAATAAAGTGTTGGATGCATTGGTCATGATAATAAGGAGTTGCACCTAAACTTTTCCTCGTTCATTCTTTTTAGTTGTCCGTGGCAATTCATATATTGATTATTTTTAGTGATGAAAACCATCACTAGAGCATTGTATTAGACCTTCTTTCGAATGACTAGATGCCTCTCCTCTTTGGTATATGCATGCATTAGAGCATTGTCTTGATACTAACGTCAAAACTTGTGTTCATCAACAACCCCTTACAGTGTTGTTGTTGTTGTTGTTTTTTTTTTTTTTTTTTTTTTTTTTTTTTTTTTT
>BKCP01009070.1:1791041-1821041 GCA_008636005.1 Striga asiatica | reverse complement strand
TCCTTCCTCTCTCCCCCAATGGGAGCTTATCGTCATTGCTAAAAGGTTCTACTTATTATTTAAGGAAAATTTCAATTTTGGCCTGTTTATTTATCTAAAGTCTTTTTTGCACACTAACTTTCCCTTAATACGTTATGTTGCAATTTATATCATTTTTGGTACATTACTCATCAAAAACAGTACCTTATTGCAATTTTGTCATTTTTAGGACATTAATCCCAAAAACTAACGAACCATTTTCACGATAATGTCTCAATAGTGATACAAATTGCAACATAACGTACTATTATTACTATTGATGAGGGGAAAATTAGTGTACCAAAAAATGACTTTAGACAAGTAAACGGACCAAAATTGAATTTTTGCCTTTAATACATACATGTATATTTAGAAGACTTGTTCATGTCTTGAATATTCATCTAATTTTCCTATGATGATGCTTAGGCAAGAGGGAGAAACTGATATGGAGGCTAAGGTACAATATTTCTCTGGGCATTGCCTCTGGCCTATCGTACCTTCACGAGGGCTGCCAGCGGAGGATCATTCACCGGGATATTAAGTCTGCTAATATTTTGCTCACAGAAGATTTCGAGCCTCAGGTATTTTATGAATTGAAATTAATTATACTGTTAAAAAGAAAATGACGACCTATTTTTATTTGGGTTTATATACATTTTGAGTTTAGACGGCAACAGTTTATTTTATACATAAGAGAAATATTGGTTAGTGCAGATTTCGGATTTCGGGCTTGCGAAATGGCTTCCTGATCAGTGGACTCACCTTAATGTTTCGCAGTTTGAAGGCACGTTTGGGTGCGTGGCCTCGATTATTTTTAACATTTAACAGAAACATACATACTCTAAAATCTTCATTGTCATCATTCGGATTTCATCCTTAACAAATTTTTTATTACAACCACTTGCAGATATCTTCCCCCCGAGTTTTTCATGAATGGCACGGTGGACGAGAAGACTGATGTCTACGCGTTCGGAGTGCTGTTGTTGGAGCTCATTAGTGGCCGTCCAGCAATAGACGAGTCACATAATAGTGTGGTGATGTGGGTAAGTTAGTGTATTGATGAGGCTAAGTAACTCATATGATGAACTTTTTTGTATGCTGAGTTTTGGTGGGGTGATTTGCAGGCCAAACCTCTGTTAGCCAGCAAGAGTATTACAGATATAATTGATCCATTGCTCGATGGAGTTTACGACTTGGATCAAGTAAATCGTATGGTCACAGTTGCTTCCTCGTGTATTACTCCAAGTTCGACGGATAGGCCTCAAATGAGTCAGGTACATATGACATGATTGATATAATGGAATGAAAATTTAATAGGAATGGAATGAATATGAAAAATGAATGGATTTGTTTTTTCAGTTGATGTTTTTGGTATGCAGAAGGAATAAGACCTGAATGGAATGACAATATCATTCTATGTTATCATATCCATAACTATATGCTCATACTTATGAATCCACTTAAAAATAACCTTGTGGTTCAGTTTCAACCGTGCAATCTTTTGAAGTTACGAAAGTTGGTGCCATATTTGTAATTATTCCCTCAAGAGGTTTAGAATTAGGGGGTCATTCGTAATTTTGAAAAAAATAGGTGGTGCATGCTGTGTTGTAATGTTACAATGATGGTTGGTTGTTGCAGGTTTTGTTGATGTTAAAAGGAGACGATAGCGTGTCTCAGAACAAGAAGAAGTTCCAAAAAAGACCGGGACTCAGAAGGACATACCCTTTGGAGTTGATCGAGGAAGAAGAATGCAACTCGAACAAATCTCCATTACATGATAGAAACCACAAAATCAACAATATCACAATATTCGACCAAGATAGCCGTTGTCAAAACGGTGGGGATGATCCTTTCTTGCAAAACACGGCATGATTTAAGAAATTATAATAAAAAGGGAAAAGAAAGGGGGGCGAGCATTGGAATGTACAGCCATCCTCCAAATTGCTTAGAAATTCTTGCAGATTTTTGAATTTTTATTTTTTTTTGGTTTTTGTTTTTTGTTTTTGTTTTTATGTTCCACTCCTTTATTCAAGTTTTATAAATTCCGATGAATTAGGTGATTCGGTTAGAATTTTCTAACGGTGAGCTCTGGCTACAGTGAAAAAGATTGTTTTGAGTGCTGTACTAATGAGCTATCAAGTCTTGTATATACACAAGAAGTACCAAGGTTGATAAACAAGCAATGTTATACCATTTATTTATTTATTTTGAATCTTTTACCCCCATCACACAAAATTGAGATCAAATGCGAAATAGAGATAGTAAAAGAAATAAGAATAGATTTGTACAATTGATCACAACATATCGACGGTCATAAAAAAAATATGATCAAGTTCATTTTTATTATGTATCAGTCAATGTTTAATGACAATTTCATAAACAATTGTACTTAGCATGGTCAAATTTAAACATTTTACCACCAAGTAGAGATAAATCAGACATTACACGTACGGAGGCCCCACCACTATTTTCACTAACTTACCCTTCTTCCTCACACATAAACACATACAACACACACCTGCACAAACGCTATTTACACAAACATATAACACACACACACACTCACTGCCCGACAATATCAGCCTAGCCGCCTGGCCTTCTAAGCGCCGCCGCGCGGCCACAACAACGCCATCGTCCGGCCATTTAAGCGTCGCTGCCGGTCATCAAGGTGCCACCGACTTGCCTTCAAAGAGACGTCGCCCGACCGTCAAAGCACCGCCGCCAGTCCATCAAAACACTGCCACCTTAATCATCGTCGGTAACATTTCCGACGACATCAGCCATGCATCCGCCACTGCCCGCCACCATCGTCACCTACCAGCCGGCCGCCCATCAACAACCCCGCCACCATCGCTTCCAACAGCTCTGCCATCGCCGTCCCAGCTTGTCGCGGCCACCAGATCCATCATGCAGCTCAGAGAAACACCGCCGCTTCGGGGCCGCAAAATCACCCTCCAACTTTGATCGACAACCCCTTCACCGCGAGAGCCTCCATGTCAGTGAGGGAGACCGGCAGGAGAGACGAAGACGGCGGTGGTCCGGCAGAGACGGCCGGGATGGACGCTGGTGCATGTTTTGTTTTCAGATTTAGAAATTTGATTTGTGGTTATACTTTTAGAAATTAGACAAATATGGGGGATCTATTTGCAATTTGTGAAATTTGATATGTTGTTGCATATGTAATTGGTAAACTTCATCAACATTTGCATAATAACAATACGTAAAATGCACAATATTGCACTATCATATGCATATTAATTTATTTTTATATATTTTTACGTAATTACATAATTGTTATCATTTACACATTTAAAAGTTCACAAATTTACCAAAATTTAGCCGCGCTTAGAGTCGCTCATTGGTCGGATTGGTTGAGCCGTCTGACTGAAATAACAAAAATAAAATAACTGAATTGAACTTTAGAAAATAAACGAACCAAAATAAATTTGACATCCAACTCACATAACTGAAATTTTAAAATTAAAATAAGATAATCAAACGGACATATAAATAGTTGAACCAGAAATCTTAGATTAGTCAGTTTTAGTCATTGCGGTGCAGTTCAGAAGTCACTAATGTGCAACTCGTCTAACACTATTGTGCATTGACTTGATTAGTACTATGCAATCTGAACCGACCAAACATTTGTCCTACGTCGAATTGCATCCATATCGAATTACTTGGTTTATTCTTTAAATCATTGAAAGAAATTATTATTTATGTTTAACATATATCTATTATTTTATTAATTTTACTTAATAGTTTTATATTATTTATTGGTTGCGAATACATAATATATGAAGTACCAAAATTGACAACGTGCATTCCCACAAATATAACTGTGCATTTAGTTTAACGTTATTGTGCATTATATTTAGCGAGCATTGTTTATGTTTAATATTATGCGTTTTAATTAACATTACTGTGCATTTATCAAATTATATAATAAAAATATATTTAGTACTTATAAATTTTTATTTTGTATTTGTATTATTTTTTGTTGAGAAATAAATAATATATATAGATAAAATAAAAAATACTATTTTTTTTAATTAGTTCGGTCGATTTTGATATTTTGTTTTTTTTTTTATTTTAAATAAATATAAAATCAGATTGAAATAATCAAGATTTTTAATATATGTGAAAATGCACACTGGTATGATGATGTGCGTTCTAGAACAAATTAACATGCAATTGGCCCAACAATATTGTGCAGGCTGATAGTTGTGCATATTGTTTAACAATATTGTGCGTACATATGCAAATCAAAACAACAATTGAATCGGGTTAACCGAATTTACGTAAATAATCAGAATAAGTTGTTATTTTTATTATAAGTATTTATTTATTATTTAAATATTTTTATTTATTATTCTATATTATTTTATATTAATTTAATATTTTATATAATTTTTATTTACTATTTTTATTTATTATTTTAGAATATATGTATAAAAGAATGTATAATAATAATATGTTTTTATAAATTATATATTTGACCCAAGGACTTAATTGAGATATAATTTAAATTCATAAAATTACAACTAGGTCCCTCATACATATCTAATTCTCACAAACCACCCATATCTCAGCCCGTCAGTTTAAATCCTTGCTGTAGGCCGCCTCTCGTCGTCTGATCATATGGTGGTCTAGTTCTCGTCTCCTGCGGAAGAGGACGTGCCTCTATTCATGGAGACCTTGGGGGAGTTTGGGTAGTGGAGGATGAAAGTGTAGACTGGCGGCAGACGGCTGGTCGACACCGACTTGGACGACTTTTAGGGCAGAGGAGTTGTGGCGCTGTCGGACCTTGAAGATTGTGCCTCGGCTACCGTGGCAGAGGACATGGAGTTTCTTAAGGTCGGCGACAGAGATCGAGGATGGAGTTAGAACTAGGGCGGCGGCCGGAGGATTTAGGGAGACGAGAGACAGAGCGGTTGCGGGCCTCGGACGTTCGATAAACAAGGTGAAGGCGGAGAGGTTGACAGTGGCGGCCGACGGCAAGCAATGGCTGGAAAGCTACTCTCTGTGTGTGTTGGTGTGTGTACTGTGTGTATGTATCTGTGTGTGTTGGTGTTTGTACAATGTGTGTGTGTTGAGTGTGAAAGTGTGCATTGGGACCCTTATGTGTATGTGTGCTGGGTGTGTGTTGTGTGTGAAAGAGAATGGGTGGGTGGGCGAGTTGGTGGGTTGGGAATTGGTTAGAGCGAGATGGGGCCTACGGGTTGGTTGGTAATAAAATTACCACACAAATCTTAGTGTGTTTAAAATCTAGGGCTTTTTTTTAGTTGCTGGATCATCCGATCCAATGGCTAAGATTTATTCATATTTCTTTCACTAAATACTATTCTCACCGGAGCGTGACCATTAGAAAAGATTCTTTTCCACCCCACTACTCACGAAACTATATGCGATATAAAAGTTACATATCTAAATAAACTGCATAGTTAACAATTATGTGAGATTTTAACCCATATCCAAATCGGACGTATAGTTAATAATTATGTGAAACACATTCCCATATTTGTTAATAATATATCCAAATCCACCGCATAATTCTTGTATGCAGAATTATTTCGCATATATAGTAATCGCATATCCAAATTGATAGCTGTATACTTATCATTATGCGATATTTTTCGCATATTTTTCGACTCGGATATCTAAATACACCACATAGCTAACAAGGATGCAAATCACTTGCGCATATTATTTAATCACATATCCAAATACACCATGCAATTTACCATAGGCGCTAAAGTTTTGCATATGAATTTATCACATATCTAAATCGATCGATGCATATTTTAGAATTATGAAAAATATTTTCGCATAGTTTTCAACCCGCATATCCAAATCTATAATGTCGTATAATTAACGACCATACGTAACATGTTTGTATATTCAAGAATCCTATAATTTAGGATTATCCAAATCAAAATTATGCAAAAAATTATTTTGCATATAAGTTACCGCATATTGAAATTGATCGCCACATATTTTAAGATTATGCGAAATATTATTGCATTGTTTTCAACTTGCATATCCAAATGTATAATGTCGTATACTTAACGATTATGCGTAACCTGTTCACATATTTGCGAATAACATAATTTATTATTATCCCAATCGAAATTATGCAAAAATTATTTCGCATATATAGTTACCGCATATCCAAATTAATCGCCGCATATTTTAGGATTCTGCAAAATATTTTCGCATAGTTTTCAACTCACATCTCTAAATGTATAATTCCGTCTAATTAACGATTATGCGTAACGTGTTCGCATATTCACGAATCGCATAATTTATTATTATTCAAATCAATATCATGCGAAAATTAGTTTGCATATATAACACTTATCCAAATTGATCGCCGCATATTTATTATTATTCGAAATGTGTTCGTATAGTTTACGACTCGCATGTCCAAATCGAATGCCCAGTTAATAAATATGCAATATTTTTGTAGTTCTTGTAATCACATGTCTTAATCCACCGTATAATTTAACATATGCGTGAAAGTATCGAATATTTAGATATCATATATCCAAATCAAACATCGCATATTTTATGATTCTGCGACCTTTTTTTCACATAGTTTACGACTCGTACATGCAAATCTATAACGCCGTATAATTAATGATTGTGCGCAATGTATTCACATATTCACGAATCACATATCCAAATTGAAAGGCGAATAATTCAGGACTATCTGTCATGTTTTTACTGATCCATATCATGAATCGCATATCCGCCGAAAATATTTCGCATATTATTCAAATAGTTACATATTGGTATGCAAACATATTTCACATATGATTCAAATAGTTACGTATTATATTGATCGACTTCTTTTTCCAAGTAAATTAGACACGCAAGATGTGTATTTTTTTGTCAAATAGTTACACGATCTTCTTCTTTTTCGATCCCCTATTGGAAGATATTCGCCCCCTCCCTAAAGCCTAAAGCTTTTTCGTTTGTAGAGTCTCACTTTGCTCTCCTCCCCTAACATTTTATTTCATTCTTCTCCATTCGTACGTAGCAATTGATTCTCAATAAACCATGTAGCCTTGCACGATGTTCTTCTTTTTCATCGATGTACAGCTCCTACCCTTTTTCTATCCGTATTATATACCCCATCTTTTTGGATTTTGTTGCGATAATTTAATCTAACCTGAATCCCATTAGCTTTCCATAATTTTGCCATTAATCCCATGATTTATCAAGGGTATTAAAAATCATTCTAACTCTTGGTTTGTATTGTGAGTATGTGGGTAACTATGGTCGCTGCTTCACCGCATGGTGAGTATGTGGGTAACTATGGTCAATGACTTGGGTGTTCGGGTTGGGCCATTGGCGATGATTGTTGTCCGTGTAGTGGCTGGTGCTAGCACCAGGGAAATTGTCTCCCCTGGGCCGTTCGATTTCAAGGGTTGTGTTGGTCGATTCCCCTTCCGGTGTGTTGTCTTAGCTTTAGCCGTTGGTGCTGAGGAGTCTGTGGGAGATGCCGGTTGTCGGGTCCTGGGGTTGTCGTCGGTGTGATCCGTTTGGAAGGAGTGTTGAGTCTTGTTGCTTTGGTTCAAGATAGCTATAGCCTGTTGCATTAAGGAGTTTGGAGTTTCAAAATACGAGAAGGGACCTGATTCTAGCTTCCTTGGGGTTGTCTTCAGCTATCACTTTTGCCGAGGTGGTTCGGTGTTTGTGGATGGTATTGAGGAGAGCTTTATTGTAGCAAATAGGTGTATGTTGTTGTTGATTTTGTTGTGTGTTTCTCTTTTAGGTTGTCGTTTTAGTCCAGTTGTGTCTGGATGGTAGTCTCCTTTACGGAGCTTGGGTCTCCTTATGGAGTTTTTTGTTGTTCTGTGCGTGATTGTACCCCCCTTGGTCGTATGTGTAATTCCAAGCGTTGCGGATCCAATCTTAGTACTGGCGCTAGTGGTGACCGTTGACACCTCGGATGTACTCGTTTTAAGTTTTTCAATTATTAATCTTGTTAGAATATCACTTGTGAGTTGACCCACATCGTTCATACATGGAAAATAGACCCACCTTATAAGTCCAATGGGTTACTCCTCCTTCCACCAATTGGTTTTGAGATGGAACCCCATTTGGGCTTCATATGGGCTTTTTCCGTTTCCCCATGGTGCGCTTCATGGTAGTGGGCGCGCACCCGTTTGTTTTTTCCCCCGTTTCTGTCATGGTATCAGAGCCGGTTCTATTGGTGACCAGGGTACCCATTTTCCAGGCCAGTTGGGCTTGGGCTTTTGAAGGACTCACAAGTGAGGGGGTATGTTAGAATATCACTTGTGAGTTGTTCCACATCGTTCATACATGGAAAATAGACCCACCTTATAAGTCTAATGGGTTATTCCTCCTTCCACCAATTGGTTTTGGGGTGGAACCCCATTTGAGCTTCATATGAGCTTTTCCCGTTTTCCCATTGTGCGCTTCATGGTAGTGGACCCGCACCAGTTTGTTTTTTCCCCGTTTCTGTCAAATCTAATTATCGTTTGACCTAAAAAGAAAATCGTGCATCGCATCGCCCACAATTTAGAACATATGTTTTTCCTATGAATATATGCACACAAAATTCTAGCACAAAAGATACATAATATAAACAAATATAATAATTATACCATTAATTAAACAAGAAAATATAATAAATTACAACCCTATATAATGAAAATTAAAATCTTATCCTCACTAAGGGAATATGCTAAATAAATAAATAAACATTTTTACAATTTAATCTAATGGGCATTAATTAGCTGCTGAGGTTGAGCATCCACAATGCTTTAAGTTTATTAAAAAAAAATTATATGCCACATAAGAAATAGACTCAGCCTAAAAAAATTTATTCTCCAATGCAAGTGCAGTTGGATCGGGTCTTGATGACGTGGCAACAAGAAAAAAGAGACTCAGTCCACTTTTAAGTCTATTTTAGACTCAAGTAGAGACCCAATCTCTTTGTATTGGAGTAAATTGTGTTACATTTATATAATTCTATTCATATCATCCAAAACTTTTGTTTATTTATATGCTACATAAACAAAATTAGACATTAAAGTATTGTGAATGCCCATGGGTCACAACAGCCCGACACGCGGCATAACATGATATCAATCAATAATAATAATAATAATAATAATAATAATAATAATAATATTATTATTATTATTATTATTATTATTATTATTATTATTATTTACCCAAAATAGTAGTAATTTTTTTGAAGCATTTAATGAATATATATTTTTGGAAACTTTTTAAATATATGCATTAATTGTTTTAGTATACACTTTTTTCAAATAAGATCAAATCATATATGATCAAACTATTGTTTTCTTAAATAATTTTATTAATATCTGCAATAAGTTTGTACAGACATAAAATTTGTGACCAATCAAATGGCGCCACGTGAAAATTAATTTATTAAAAATCAAGTCATATTTTCTATTTATATTTTAGGAATTTCCATATATTTAATTCTCAAATTTAAATAGTTAATTAATTGATATTTTAATATTTTAATTCTTAACCAATCAAATATTGCCAAGTGTCAAATCTTAATTCTTGGTAGTAAATCATATGGCATCTAGAAGATCTTGGAAGATCTAAGTAGATCTAAAAGATCTTATGTGAATCATCATGGACTAATCAAATCGCGTCCTACGATTCTTAAATTTGGTAGGGTTCTCCATCCTACACCTATAAATAGGGCCCCCCCCTAATGTCAAAAAAACACACCTCATAATTCATATTCAAAGTTCAAGAGCTCTAGAGAATTCTCTCGACGAGATTCAAGTGTTCTTGAAGATTCAAAGGCGTTCTTGAAGATTCGAAGCAAGATTCAAGCGCATTCAACCTCAAGACTGGCGTTTAATCCGGAAACAAGCTGCAAAGCCTCCGAAAAACGTTAGTAAATTCAAAACCGGTGTGAAGAAGATTCAAGATCTACTTTGCGATGAAGACCAAGGATTCGTGTTCTTCGCGTTCTTGGGATATTTCGACGTTTGATCCGAAATCAAGGCGTTGGCCCTCGGATTAACGTTAATTCAAGTCAAATCAAGTCAAGGAGAAGATCAAGCCGAAGATTTCACTCCAAGACTCAAAATTGTTTGTGAGAAAAATCAGAGGAATAATAGAGATTGTAACCCGCTACATTTATTTTGATTCAAGAAATTTATTTGAATAATATTTTTCGTGTTTATAAATTCAATACACGAAATTTGTTGTTACAAATTTTTGGCACGCCCAGTGGGACATCTCTACCTCTCATCTCTTCTTCAAAATTCCTCAAATCATCATGACTAGCCGCAAGGTCGCCGTAGCCAAGATTCCTTCAACAAGTTCTTCAAGCTCCAACCTCGGCGTCGTTACAAGAAGCATGGCCAAGCAACTGCAAGCATCTTCGGAGATGACCCCTTTGCACGAGGTGATTGGAAATGATAAGCTGCATCTTACCCACGAAAGTGATGAAGACGACTCCGCTTCCTCAACTCCCCGCTCATCATCAAGCTCTTCATCAAATTCAAGCTCAAGCATTGCTCCGGTTATGACAACCAATGCTTCAACTCTTGAAGAGCACATTGCAAGCTTAACAAAGGTCATTGAAGGGCTCGCGAAAAAGGTCCAAGAGCAAGACTCTCAAATCTCAAAGCTAATGGACAAGGTTGACGATGCTGAGACGAGCCGCATGAAGGACAAACAAGATGAAGATCGTGATGAGTCTGAAACTTCCAAACAACAGCAATTTCACGAAAGAGAGAAGACTTCAACATTTCAACATTCGTCTGATGGAACGATCCCCATTGATCAACTGAAGGATTTCATCATGGGGACAATTAAAGATAAGCTTGATGGTGGTTCCAAGTCAACTCATAGCTACGCCAAGCCATATACGTCAAGGATCGATAACTTGAGGATGCCAGTTGGATATCAACCTCCCAAGTTCCAACAGTTTGATGGCAAGGGCAACCCGAAGCAGCATATAGCCCACTTTATTGAGACATGCAACGATGCGGGAACCCATGGTGATTATCTCGTGAAGCAGTTTGTTCGTTCACTCAAAGGGGTTGCATTCGACTGGTACACTGATTTGGAAGCAAACTCCATCGATAGTTGGGAGCAAATGGAACACGAATTTCTTAGTCGCTTCTATAGCACAAGATGTACAGTCAGTATGATTGAGCTCACTACATCTCGACAGTGGAAGGAGGAGCCAGTCATCGACTACATCAATAGGTGGAGGAACCTAAGTCTGAATTGCAAGGATCGTCTATCCGAGGCTTCTGCCATTGAGATGTGCATTCAAGGAATGAGTTGGGGTCTTCGTTACAACCTTCAAGGCATTCGACCGAGAACATTCGAAGAGCTAGCAACTCGAGCCCACGACATGGAGCTAAGCATGGCCGCAAGTGGATCTAATGGGCCACCGATTCAAGAACCCCTAAAGTTCCAAAGATAGATACGAGCAAAGAAAAGGGGGCAAGTTTTCCTCGAAATCTCAAAATAAGGAGTCCATGGCGATCAATGCTATGCCTATAAAGTTCAAAGGAAAAGCTGCTGATAAAGCCGTCGAAAAAAAGGATGTCCCCAAGGAAACTGAACAAAGAAGATTGACTCTGAAAGAAATGCAAGCAAAGCAGTACCCTTTCCTTGATTCAGACGTCTCTGGCATATTTGACGATTTAATGGAAGCAAAACTCATTGAGTTACCCGAGATGAAGCGTCCTGAAGAAGCCGGCAAGGTGAACGACCCAAAATATTGCAAATACCATCGTCTGGTAGGGCATCCAATTCATGACTGCTTCGTATTCAAGGACAAGGTTATGCAGCTGACTCGCCAAGGAAAAATCTCACTAGAAGAAAGTAGCGCAACTGCTAATCATATAAGCGAAGCATGCAACATGACAAATGAGCAGGAAGCTCCGCTCGAAGAAAACAATCTGCCCGAGGTTGAAGATCATCATGTTGGTCGTGATTCCATGATGGTCTTTACTGATGAAGATCTGCTGCTTGGTTCTAAGCCTCACAACAGACCCTTGTTCGTGGCTGGCTATGTGCAAGAGCAAAAGGTTAATCGAATATTGATTCATGGAGGATCAGCAGTCAACATTTTGCCTCTCCGTACGCTGAAAGAATTAGGAATGACTACCGATGAACTTGGTAATAGCCGATTGATGATTCAAGGCTTTAACCAAGGGGGGCAAAGAGCTCTTGGCATTATAAGGTTGAGTTTGTTGATGGAGGATATGGAATCAACTGCAATGTTCCATGTTATTGACGCAAAAACTTCTTACAACATGCTTCTTGGTCGTCCATGGCTTCATGAGAATGGCGTGGTCCCGTCAACATGGCATCAATGCTTCAAATATTGCAAGAATGGCGTTGTGAAGACCGTTCTTGGTGATGATAAACCTTTTACGGAGGCCGAAACTCATTTCGCTGATGCCAAATACTATTTCAAAGATGAAAGATCGGTTGATAAAGTCCCGTCTAAGCAGCAAAATGGATCCAAAGGCGAAGAACGAAAGATTGAAAAGGTAGACAACTCTTCGAAAGAGTTAGTGTTGCCACTTCCAAAGATAAATGATGAGAAACCAATTTCCCAACCACCCATAAAGTTTGTTCGTCCAAGCAAAGGAGCGGTGACGGAGCATGGCGAAGGACTGAAGAACTCAAAGTGTTTTGATCCAAAAGCCTACAAACTTCTCGTCAAAGCAGGATACAACCCCAATGAAAGTCACTCTTTGGGAAGTCTCATACCTCAAGAGCAAAAGCACAATCGGGCAGGTGTTGGATATGTGGCACCGAATCCAATCATAATTGCCATCAAGAGAGCAAATGCCAACCATGTCTCAGAAGGAGAGTTCCCATCCAATGACGGAGAAAAGAAAGGGAAAAGAGTGTCGGTGTTTCAAAGACTCGGTCCAATGCAGAAGTCTAAGGGCAAACAATCTGTGTTTAAGCGACTTGGATCATCTAAACCGTCAAAGCCTTTAAGACAAGAAAGAGGCGCGGGCCCGGCTCTAAAGCTTAGAAGTCAAATTCCATCACACATGAAACGTCAAACCACCTTAATCATATCATGTGGGGAAGTTTTTGAGCACATGATCGTTCATACAAGAGTGCAGGACGATCAAGATGATGATAGAGAAAGTGTCGCTTCGTCTTACTATGCTTGCGGTACTCTTACGGCTCCTCGAGATGATGAAAGTTCTCTTTACCGAAAGATAGCTTATTTGGCGAGAAAAGGGTATATCACTGGAGTCGATGAAAATGTGCAGACACGGCTCGTCACGAGAAGAAATCGACGGGTGAGAACATGTATTGACTTCAAAACTCCTAATGAGCCGACCGAAGATATTGCGCCTGTGAACCATATCACTATATGCGAAGATACTCCGATAGAAGAGGAAGATGCTGAAGACGCACCTCCCGAACTTGAAGAAGGAGTTAAGGCCACGGTCGATGAACTAACAGAAATCAACTTGGGTGATGATGATGACCCTCGCCCGACATACATTAGTGCCTTGTTAACTGTAGATGAAGAGAAGTCCTACATAGAGCTTTTTGGTGAGTTTAAGGATGTATTTGCATGGTCGTATAAGGAGATGCCTGGACTAGACCCGAAGGTCGCGGTGCATAATTTGTCCGTGAGAAAGGGGGCAAAACCTGTTAAACAAGCACAAAGAAGATTTCGTCCCGAGTTGCTCCCGTTGATTGAAGCAGAAGTGAATAAACTCATTGAAGTTGGTTTCATTCGGGAGGTCAAATATCCTACGTGGATCTCGAGCATCGTTCCTGTCAGGAAGAAAAATGGTCAAATTCGAGTTTGCGTGGATTTTCGAGATCTTAACGAGGCGTGTCCCAAGGACGACTTTCCATTGCCTATAACTGAACTCATGATCGATGCTACGACGGGACACGAAGCGTTGTCTTTTATGGATGGTTCGTCAGGATACAACCAAATACGCATGTCCCCAAAAGACGAAGAGTTAACGGCATTCCGCACTCCAAAGGGTATATACTGCTACAAGGTGATGCCATTCGGCTTGAAGAACGCTGGAGCTACATATCAAAGGGCAATGCAAAAGATATTTGATGACATACTCCACAAGAACATCGAGTGCTATGTTGATGATGTGGTGGTAAAGTCAAAGAAACAAGAAGACCACCTAGAAGACTTGAGGATGGTTTTTAAACGCCTGAGAAGATATCAACTTAAGATGAATCCGCTGAAGTGTGCATTTGGTGTCAAGTCAGGGAAGTTTCTTGGGTTCATTGTTCGTCATCGTGGGATAGGGATCGAGCAAGCGAAAGTTGATGTGATACTAAGAATGCCCGAACCTCACAAAATTCACGAGCTTAAAAGTCTGCAAGGGAAGTTGGCGTACCTTCAAAGGTTCATCTCAAATCTAGCCGGACGATGCCAACCTTTTAGTCATCTTATGAAGAAAGGTGTTCCGTTTGAATGGGATCAATCTTGTAGAAATGCTTTTGAAAGCATAAAGGCCTATCTGATGAAGTCTCTTGTGTTAATTGCGCCAGTGTCTGGTCGTCCTCTTATTCTCTACATAGCAGCACAAGAACGTTCTGTTAGAGCTTTTCTGGCTCAAGAAAATGATGATGGACAGGAAAGCGCCTTATATTATTTGAGCAGAACGATGACACCAAATGAGTTGAACTATTCACCAATCGAGAAAATATGTTTGGCACTAATCATTGCAATCCAAAAGTTGAAGCATTATTTTCAAGCTTATACGGTTCGTCTTGTTTCAAGGGCAAATCCATTAAAATACGTCATGACAAGACCTGTCCTCTCAGACCGTTTAGCTAGGTGGTATCTTCAACTTCAACAGTTTGAAATTGTCTATATCCCTCAAAAGGCGGTAAAAGGACAAGTTCTGGCAGACATCTTAGCCGATCACCCTATTCCTACTGAATGGGAGTTGTCCGATGAGCTACCCGATGAGGACGTTTTTCTCGTCGAGGTTGCTCCTCCTTGGAAGATGTACTTTGATGGAGCGTCTCATAGAGAAGGAGTTGGTGTTGGAGTCGTCTTTGTGACATCAAATGGAGAAGTGCTACTGTATTCCTTCACTTTGACTGAAAATTGCTCAAACAACATTGCGGAGTATCAAGCTCTAATTCTGGGGTTGGAGATGGTTGTTGACATGAAGCAACTACATCTGAAGGTCTATGGAGATTCAAAATTGGTGGTAAACCAACTGCTTGGAGAATATGATGTAAAGAAGCCTGAGCTGCTCCCGTATGTCGATTATGCAAATAGGCTCATGAGATGGCTTGGAGATGTTACAATTGAACACGTGCCGAGAAGGAATAATAAACAAGCTGATGCTTTGGTAAAACTCGCTTCTTCACTCATTCTTCCTGAGGATAGGGCTCGAGTGCAAATTTGCAGAAGTTGGGTTATACCTCCGATTTTCGACAATTGGAATGAAGATGAAACTCATGTGGTTGAAGTATTCGATATTGAAAAGGAAGATTGGCGTCAATTGCTCGTGAATTACTTGAAGTATGACAAGTTGCCCAATGATCCACGACAAAGGGTTGATGTTCGACGTCGTGCGCCTCGCTTCATTTATTTCAATGATGTACGGTCATTCGATGGAGTATTCTTAAGATGCCTAGGCGACGAAGAAGCTGTTCAAGACATTGAAGAAGCTCATTCGGGCATCTGTGGCGCTCATCAGTCTGGTTCGAAGCTGTACTTCCGAATTAAGAGAATGGGATACTACTGGCCGACAATGGTTAGGGATTGTATGGATTATGCCCAAAGATATCAAGCGTGTCAATTTCATGCAAATTTGATCCATCAACCTCCTGAGCCGTTGCACCCTATTGTTGCTTTATGGCCTTTTGATGCTTGGGGATTAGATGTGGTTGGTCCTCTGACAAAGTCTTCGGGTGGTCATCTTTATATTCTGGCTGCAACTGACTACTTCTCCAAATGGGCTGAAGCGGTTCCCTTGAAAGAAGTGAAGAAAGAAAATGTTGCTGACTTCATTCGTGTAAACATCATCTACTGATATGGAACCCCACGGTACATCATAACGGATAATGGAAAGCCTTTCAGCAACAACCTGATCGATAAGCTTTACGAGAAGTTCAACTTTAAGCAAAGAAAGTCTTTTATGTACAATGCGGCGGCCAATGGACTTGCTGAAGCGTTCAATAAGACTTTATGTAGTCTTTTGAAGAGGGTCGTAGCTAAGTTAAAGAAGGATTGACACGAAAGAATTCATGAAGCGCTTTGGGCGTATCGCACCACTTATCGGACTCCCACTCAAGCAACCCCGTACTCGCTTGTATATGGCGTTGAAGCTGTCGTTCCCCTCGAACAACAAATTCCATCATTGAGGATCGCCATACAAGAAGGGTTGACTGAAGAAGATAATGCACGACTGCGCCTTCAGGAATTAGAAGCTCTTGATGAGAGGAGGTTGGGAGCGCAACAAAGACTTGAATGTTATCAAGCTCGTCTTTCAAAGTCGTTCAATAAGAAGGTCCGAGCTCGTTATTTTCAAGTAGGAGATCTGGTGCTTGCTGTGAGAAGACCCATCATAACTACCCATCGTGTTGGGAACAAGTTCGTGTCAAGATGGAATGGACCGTATGTCGTCACGGAAGTCTACACCAATGGCGCGTATAAATTGATTTCGGAGGATCGAGTCAAGATTGGCCCTATCAATGGGAAATTCTTGAAACGCTACTACGCTTAGTTGTACTATGTATTAATGTAAAAAAAATAAAAAAAGAAAAAAAAAAGAAAAAAAAAATAATAAATAAAAAAAAAAAAAGAACTCCTGACCCGCATGAGTATAAACTGTGAATGGTAATCACCAAAAAGCTTTGCATGTGATTCAACTGCTAAATTCTCCACCAATGTGAATATATGTGGTTAAACTGTTAATTCTCCACTAAGGTGTTATGTGGTTAAACCTAATACTCTACTTTGTCTAAAAGTGGTTAAAGAATAGTCACTCCTGGCCCGCATGAGTATAAGCTGTGTACGGCACCCCCCCTAAACAAATTCATGTTACTTTGAACTACGTTATGACTTGATCCTTTTAAAAGGTACGTAGGCAGCTTAGATATTTTCTAAGTTCAGGCATAAATTATGTTCGTCATCTAAGTTAGTCAATTTTGATTGATTTGGCGAGGAAATGAAGTGCAACAAATGCTAATGTTCGAGATTGAGATTGCACGATGCAAAAAGAAACAAATCATTCATTCCATAACCTTGAGTCTTATTACATGAACAAATAAGCAAAAGAGTCGCAAACATGACTAAGCAAAAGGATTCAAGCTTCCTAGCTTCTCTGTAGTCGCCTTCAAAGTTGACTTCAACATCTTCAACTGTTCAACCACTTCTTCGTCCAACGGTGGAGCACTGCTGATAGCGAGGATCTCCTCTTGAGTTAATTTCACCTTGGCCTTGGCACTGTTGAGTGACTCCTGTTGCTGCTTCAATGTCTGGGATAGTGTTTCTGCTTTTGTCTTCAACTGCTCAAGCTCTTCAGTGACTCGCTTTAGCTCATCCTGAGTGGACTTCACTTGATTTGATTCAATATCCTCCTTCGCCTTATCTTCACAAAGACGATCTTTAGCTTCGGCCAATTGTCGAGCAATATGTTCCTTCGTCGTCTTCTCCGAAGATTTCGACCCTACTCCGTCAAAAGAGTCGGCGTTGTCAAACAAAACCTTAAATGAGCTCTCGATAGTGGAAAAGTCAAACTTGTCGCATAGCCTCATAGCACCAAAAACGAGTGACACCTCTTCTTTTATGGAAGACAAAGAATCGATAGGAGTCACCATGACCTTGTCACGGAGGTCGTGACATATGCCTTGAAGATACTTCTTTTGATGGTCAAGAATGAACTTCTCCCCTTTTAACTCTGAAGCGATTAGAGTATGAAGATTTTGTTGAGCAGCAGGTTTCTTTGCACACGCTGGAACTTTTGCTACAGAAGTCGCTTCATTGTCTTGAGACTCTTTGTCATCGTCAGAACCAAAAACTTCCCGTTGAGCCTGAAAAACAGAAATGAAATACATATATCAATTAGAAAGAGAACTCGAGGTAGAAGTAAAGAAGAAGAGATAGACTTGGGAAAACCTTAGCAATGAGGTCCTCCGTCTTATGTTGATTTTTGACTGTTTTCTCCACATGCTGCTGGGAATCAGACATTCGTTTTGTTCTCTTCCACTGGTCGGCACTGCTACTGTCTACTAAAGAGGTGGACCCACTATTTCTCTTGTTGGTCCCAGGAATTCTGACGAGAAGCGCATCATCATCTTCACTTGCAGGATCACCCTGGTCAATAACTAGCTCCTTGCCTTTCGAAGATATCACGTTCAGCTTTGATGCAAGTAGATCCTCTATATGGCGCTCAAGATAGCCTCCATGAACCTGATGCCACCATGACTTGTAAGCTGGTGTCGATTTCTTCGCATTTGTTGAGGCACATGGCAATGAAGCTTTGATGAGGATCCGCATAGAACGCTCAGTTGCCAATAGTGAATTCCGTCGTCAAGAGAGCCCTCACGGAAGTCTTTCTTCAAAATGCCGGGAACATCTTGATAATACCCAAATTAACGACTGAATCGATGAGGACTATATGGCTCTATAAAAAAGCGATTGCCTTGGCGCCACGTTAGGTAGTTAGACCGAATTCGTATGCAGGTCTTCGTTGATCATCGACGTATCGGGAAGTTTGGTCTTTGATGATGATATTGCAAGTCCATAAAGCGGAGTCCCCCTTGTGGATACGTCTGCGGGCTTCCTCGGGCTCAAAGTGTCTTGCGCCGTTCTCACCGGAATATGTCACCATCATGGGCTTGCGCGTTTGACCAATTGCGAAGTGAGTTTTAAAATAGAGTGCCAGCCAGCCGTAAACAAAGTGGACGGGAAAAATCGATCGAGATGGACTTATGCAGCTTGTAAACTCGTTCAGCCCCTTGTAGATGCTCGTCAACACCGGAATTGCGAGACCGACCGTCTGACCCTTGACCATCATGCTTGCCATCTTGAAGGTGCCCGGACGAATTATGTCAACATCGCCGTTGGGAAGGACGAATGTGCATATCCAACAGGAGAGGTAGGCCGCCAAATGAATTTCTTCTTGCAGCTTTGGCTCGGTCATGACCATCTTCTTGAACAATAGATCTTCGGCGGAGGTCCAGCGTCGATGTTCTACGAAAGTGCCGGGCGGATTATAAATTGACTTGAGGCGAATTATCCTCTTCTTCTCTCCGTTTCTCTTGTCAGCACGATTGGGGGGTTGCTTGTATTTGATGGCCTTCTTCGACCAAAATTGCACCCATCGATCGATTGACACTTGTCTGTCGCCGGTTTCTTTGCACAATAAATGATAGGCATGGAAAAGGTATCTGCAGCAGCGAGGGAGGCATAAATTCTTGTCTTTGTTGATCCCGACCAACTTGTTTGCATCCGGCACCACCTCGTCAAAAATAAACCCACTCGATGGAAGTCCCGCCAATGTATGTAGGTCCCATAGCAATATCGAAAGCTCCCCGGAAGACGTTAAAAGCTTGTTGGTAGAAGGACACCACGCCTCGCAGAACGCCTTGATGATCTCGGGATTGCAGTCGCAGGTGAAGAGCGAAGCATAAACAGCATCCTAAATCTCTGCCTTGATCAGGTTGCTTCTGCATCGGCTAAGTATGTCTTCAGTCCACTCCCAGTATCCTCGCGTGTAGTGGAATTCGCCGGCAAAGTTGATGGTTTTTCCCCATGCAGCTTCACCTCGTGTGATGCTTCGTCCTAAAGTTGGCAATGGCGACGGCTCTGTCTCGTTCTGCTGGTTGTGGTGAGTCGCTTGCAAGATCCATGCTTTGGACTTCCCATAGGCACACTCTTGAGTCCACTCGCTCATGGAGTTTGTAACTTTTGGCCACGTCTTGAAAAAATCACCAATGATTGGGTCTTCAACTGCAAAACGGGTCCTTTTCTCTAGCGATTGGTGTTTGGTGTCGAGGACTACTAGATATCTCTTTTCCCGGATAGAAGTGCTTGTAAAGTAGACCATCTTGTTTGCTGCAACCACAAGAATCAAAAAGAAGATTATGAATTAGAAATTGAACAGAAAAAGGGATTTTTAAATCTAATACGCAAAAAAAAAAAAAAAAGGGCAATCTTCCGCCATGTGAGCAGACCAAACGGCTGTACTAGCAGCTTAGAAGCCCCAAAATTGGTCCGTTACAGCCTCGGTAGCTCCCGAACAACCCCGATTCGGCCCCGCTTCCGCCCAACGGCTCCCGAACAGCCTCAAAATAGCCTCGTTTCGGCCCGACAGCGGTTGGAGAGCCTCGTCTCGGCCTGGACAGCACACGAGTAGCCTCGTTTAAGCCCGACAGCTGTTGAAGAAGCCCCGTCTCTGCCCGAAAAAGACCCGAGCAGCCCCGTCTCTGCCCGAAAAAGACCCGAGTAGCAGCTTGCAGCCTCGTCTCAGTCCGTTCAGCTCTGGTTCAGCCCCGGTTCAGCCCACTAGCTTCCCAAACAGCTTTGCGGGTATCCCGCATGATAACTCAAGCTCGGCCGTAACAGAAAAAGAAGAATAAATAAGAAAAATAGTGAAAAGGGGCATGCTAATACCTTTGGGGAAATTTGTCGAGTACTTGGAGGGTTGAAATATGAGAGATTGATGTATGTAGATTCCTCAATGTAGCCCACCAAATCCTGCACATCAACCCAACAACATCAATGACAGTTCCTAAATATCCCCTGTAGCAGCAAATCGAAAAAAAAAAAAATAGAGAAAGTGAGAGAAGAACGTAAAGAAGAAGGCATGCCTCTCGTATATCCGGGTCAGTGAATTGAGGTGTTGTGTCAAGGCGTACCTCTTTTATAGGAGAAACGTGCATGACGTTTAGGAAATTTTCTTTTCCTACTGTAGTCTTGATTAGGCATGTGCTAAGGATATTGTCAATATGGGAAGGTGATGTAGAAGGTAATTTGGTTCCCAAATAAAATAAAAAATATTCATTGGAAGGGAACAAATATATTGTTGCTAGAGAAAAGAAAAAAAGAAAAAAAAAATCGGATGAATATTTGAGATGGCTTTGCAGAAGGGAACAGAATTGGAAAGATTTAAACGTTCAGGCTTCTTCAAATAAACCTTTTAGCATGCTGATTCGAGAAGGCCTTAAATTTGGGCTTTTGAAAAGTGTTTATATGTTTTAAGGCCCACTTAATTTGTCCCAACTTATTGAAATCAAAGTAAATGGTACAAGCATGTTAATGAGCTTTAAGTTCTTAAGTCCAAAATTCTAATCATATGATTAGTCTCAAGTATCTTAGATGATTGGGTCTACCACATGATAAATTCGCGACTCATTCACTTCAAGACACGTCATCCGTGAACAAGTCTCGAGGGGGCATTTGTAGAGACATAAAATTTGTGGCCAATCAAATAGCGCCACGTGGAAATTAATTTATTAAAAATCAAGTCATATTTTCTATTTATATTTTAGGAATTCCATTATATTTAATTCCTAAATTTAAATATTTAATAAATTGATATTTTAATATTTAAAAATCTTAACCAATCAAATATTGCCAAGTGTCAAATCTTAATTTTTGGTAATAAATCATATGGCATCTAGAAGATCTTGGAAGATCTAAGTAGATCTAAAAGATCTTATGTGAATCATCATGGACCAATCAAATCGCGTCCTACGATTCTTAAATTTGGTAGGGTTCTCCATCCTACACCTATAAATAGGGGCTCCCCCTAATGTCAAAAAAACACACATCATAATTCATATTCAAAGTTCAAGAGCTCTAGAGAATTCTCTCGACGAGATTCAAGTGTTCTTGAAGATTCAAAGGCGTTCTTGAAGATTCGAAGCAAGATTCAAGCGCATTCAACCTCAAGACTGGCGTTCAATCCGGGAACAAGCTGCAAAGCCTCCGAATAACGTTAGTAAATTCAAAACCGGTGTGAAGAAGATTCAAGATCTACTTTGCGACGAAGACCAAGGATTCGTGTTCTTCGCGTTCTTGGGATATTTTGACGTTTGATCCGAAATCAAGGCGTTGGCCCTCGGATTAACGTTAATTCAAGTCAAATCAAGTCAAGGGGAAGATCAAGCCGAAGATTTTGCTCCAAGACTCAAAATTGTTCGTGAGAAGAATCAGAGGAATAATAGAGATTGTAATCCGCTACATTTTTTTTGATTCAAGAAATTCATTTGAATAATATTTTTCGTGTTTATAAATTCAATACACGAAATTTGTTGTTACAAAGTTCATTGATATTCATTATAATAACTTACAAGATTGATTTTTCGTGATTGATGTTGATAATATTTTGGTCAAGATAAATATTACAACATATTTTATGTTCTAACCATAATATTATTTTTTTTCACAAATAATCACTTTTTATCCAAAAAATATTTATAAAAAATCGTAACAATTTTGGAAGAATTTTTTATTCCAATTAATCAGCCGAAATCAAGTTAGTGAATTAATCTTTGTCAATATAATTTTTTCTCAAGCTTTAATTCGTTATATATAAAAAATAAATTATTCTTCAAATCAACATAATTTACCAATTAAGAGATAATGACCAGATACATAAATAGTTTTACTAATGGTAAAAAATTAAAATGGAAAGATATTAACTGTTCTTTAGAATTTATTTGTATTTCATTGGTAACCATGATTGTTTTTTTATAATTTTTTTAATTTTGATTTCTTTCTATAATGAACTCATTGTAAAATATTTTTTCGTTGCAGAGTATGCTAAATAATTTATAAATTCTTATAATGCAAATTAGAAAAACTTTGATTATAGAAGGGATTGAACTTTTGGCATTTTCTAAATCAAAGTTGTTTAATTAGCATACAAAATTAAATTAAAAAAAAACATGTATGTATATTTTGTAAAATATTTATACATTATTTAATTTTAAATTTATTTACATATTGTAAATTGATTATATAAATAAATAATACTATTGTGCATTAGATATTTTTCATTACATAAAATAAAAAGAAAAAGAAGACGTACAGCTTCTACAATTTTTGTCGATTACATAAAATAGAGAAAAAGAAGATGGATGACCCATCCGTTGGTGCCACAAGTGTTGCATAACCGAAGACACCCGAGAAGCATTGGCAGCGATCGCTCCTCGAAAAAAATAGAATCCTCCCAATTGTTCACCCGCTCCAATTACCGTCTTCAAAGTGAGGTCTTGAATAGCACAATATTTACTAGTTGATAGGCCGAAAAATGTGCATGTTTTATATATTTAATAGTGTATTTTTATACACTTAATTTATTTGCACGTTTATATTTTTTGACTTATTTATTATTTAGATGAATTTATTTACTTTGATGTTTTATGTATTATTTTTCAGTATTTTGGAGTATGTTTATGGACATGAACCCGTTGACGAGAGTTCACGTGAGCAATAATCGAGACACCCAAGTTCATAATAATTTGTGCTCAATGATGGAGAGGATTAAAAGAAGCCCAAGAGGATATCAGTTACCCAGCCTATTCTTATTAATTGTTGTTGGGCCAATTTGGCCCAAATGGGTAAAAAAAAGGACACGCAGGCATAGTTGTTGGCTGAAGGAATTTATTTGAAGACTTGGGTCATTCATTAACTTGGACATTTAAATTAATTGAAGAGACCAAAAGAAATAAAACTCACGCAAATTGGAGAGAGGAGTGGGATTTATTTGCGGGAAGAGAAAAAAAACAGAGGACACGAAGATTTATTAAAAACAGCGACAGAGAAGAAAAAGAGGGCGACTCGCGGACAGAAAAGGAGCATACGCACATACTGGACAGAGGGCTACACACGCGGAGCGAAGTCTCGCGCACACGAGGGAGATCTTTATACTCTCTTTTATCTTTTATTTATTTTATTAGCATGTTAGGCTAGGATTTTTATGTTTGAACCTTACGATTTGTCTATGAATTGAATGATTTATTTTTATTGTTGATTAATCTAGACGATGTATTTATTTTGTTGATGAGTTGATTCATGCTATTTATGTTTAATGTTTATGAATTATGGGAGTTTGATTTAGTTTGACCAGCTACGTTGAATATTCATAGTTTAATTGCTAGAGACGAGTCTTTAATCCATAATTGTTATTGTTCTCGTTTCGTTAGTAGTAAACTAGGGGTCGTGCATCCCTAGGGTAGCGTAAACATAAGTTAAATGGTCCGAGCTTTTGTGTGCGTTGCTTAGACTGATATATTTTCCTAGGAATTAATATTGCTAGTGTATTAAATCTAAAGAGCTTATTCTAGGTTGTCCACTAGTTAGATTTAGTCGAAGAGCCTATTTCGATTAAATATTCGATAAGGGAAAATTCGGTTAACAGTGCTTGTTGTTAGCTAGGGTAGGTAATTCGTCGGCAATTTAGAGAAAGCGTCGAAATTAATTAACGGTAGATTTAGATTGGGTGATAACTGAACCGGAAAACTGGACTTCTCTCATTTATTTTATTTTATTATTTTTATATTTAGTTTTATAAGCTCAATCCCCCTATTTTACTGCTTTCTTAGTTCTAGTTTGATTAATACAAAAATTGTCACGATTTAATTCCTGCTCCTCGTGAGATCGACCCTTACTCGCTGCTACTACTAGTTAGTAGATGTTAGTCGAGGAAAACTTTATAACTTAAATTTGCCGCGTTGCGACGCGCGGTCACTAGTGAAGGTAGCAACACAACCAGATTGTTCCAACAACCGTGATAAAGATATCAAGTTGCACTGAAGACTGTCAACGAACAAAACATCATATGAAATAATACGAGAACCGAGATGAACAGTTCCAGCTTTACACATAATGGTGAGTGTGCCATTAGGTAACTGCACAGACCGGGACGGAATATTCCGAATATCAGAAAAAAATTCCAAGTAGCCCGTCATATGATGTGAAGCACCGCTATCATGAATCCACTCATAAGGACTACGCTTACCGGACAAAGAAGCATTGTTGCAGGCAGATGTGACGAGGTATATAATAGACTCCCATTGGGCATCAGTTAACCCAGAAATAGCCGCCCTATCGGAGTCCGTCAATGAGGATGTTGACCCGCCACGTATTGAGCCAGAGGTACTAAGTGCAGCCCCGTTAGCGAAGGGGGCGTTGACAAGGCCCGCAGCGGCTGGTCCGTCACCGTATCCATCACGACCAGCTCGTCTCCCGGCGTGAGCAGCGTTCCTCCATTACCCAGTTCCTAATTCTCTTAGGAACTTTAATTGAATATTTTTTTTATTTTTTATTTTTTTGCGACAAACAACCCAAAAAATTATGTAACTTTTTTTTTTTTCTTTTTTTTCCNGATTTTGATTATTATTATTTTTTTTTTCAAAAACTGGGAGTGGGTTTGTAAACGGGAGAAGCCAAAGAAAAAAAAAAGGTTGGAGAAAGAGAGTTTGAAGGAGACACGGGCTGAAGATAATTTGATTTTTCTCTTTTCTTTTGGAGTGGCTCTCTCTATTGATCGAGAGAGGACGAGAAGAGACAGACAAAGGTACGAATCTCAGTTGATCGAGACCGAATAAAAGAAAAAAAAATGTAACCAAGTTCTGATACCAGGACAAATATGTGAAAATCAATTCATTCACCCAAAAGACTTGTCTCGTATAGATTTATCAGAGTCCCAATATATAGATACAAATGAAGCCCTAGAATAATATACACCAAATCTCAAAGATACTAAAATCTATCTATACCAAAAATACAATATTCACAAAATCACTCTAACAATGACCCTATTGTTTTTTAGACTTAAACGGACAAAATATTTGAAAATAACATATTTAATATTTTTGTCTCGTGCATCGCACAGGATACTTACCAATTTGAAATGCACAAAAGAAAAGAAAAAAAAAAAATAGATGGTATTGTAGCTAGGATGAAATTTGGTAACTAGATTCCTTCCAAATTTTTCTGTATAGGGTTAGGGGTAGCTTTACTTTCAATATTTGATATTTCTACTACGTTGATAAATTAGGTACGCGTGAATTGGCGTTGGAATTGGAATCATTTATTTATATATAAAAAAAAAAAATATGTGGAAAAAAATTAAAAAAAAAAATAAAACGTGGAAAAAATTAAAACAGCCGGATTTTGAAAATCCGTTTTTCACAGAAAAACGGATTTTCGGAATCCGTTTTTACTTAATCCCGACAGAAAAACGGATTTTGATAATCCGTTTTTCTTTAATTAAGTGACTTAAAATTTAATTAAGTGATTAACCTTAATTAAATCCGAGTTTGTTTTAAAAACGGATTTTCGCAATCCGTTTTTATTATTTGATTTTTTTTTTTAAAAAACGGATTCTTAGAATCCGTTTTTATGTTATTATTATTTTTTTTATTATTTTTTTTTAAGGCTCGATTATGTTCACGAACTCGTTTATCAGCGATCGCGTTGCGTTTATTTTAACTGAATTTTTTATTCTTATCCTTCAATATTAAGATTTTTTATAAATTTCAATTTAACATTTTGAACAATAAATAATATCATTTTAATATCAATTCATTCGTCAAATGATAAAATCTAACATGCATACATATATGAAACACTATATAGAAAAAGACAACCATAAGTACCGAAAAAAAAAAAAGTGAACCACAAAATATGTACCCAAAACCATCAAAAATAAATATCTGAAAATCCAATACAAAAAAAAAAAAAAAAAAAAAAATATGTCCACAAAATCATAGAATACAAAAACAAACTAACTAGGAGTAAATGGTTTCCTAGCCACGCGTCTTCGGGACCCTCTCCGAGGCCCCGGTTGCAAAGAAGACGATCCTGCGGTCGGTCCAGGCGTGGTTGGTTCTTCTTCTTCTTGTCCATCTAATTAATTAATTTTTGTTAGAAAATCAATAATTCGACCGGACAAATAAATAAAAAGAAACAAAAAAAATATATATATTTCTAGTTAAATAAAAAAATCTCACCTTCTTCGTGGTCACGGCGTCTTCTCCCTCCACCAATGTGGGGCGCCGGTCTATGCCTCGCCCGCTGAGAATGTGTATGCTGGGGTGGGGCGTACTCATCTTGAGATAGAATTTGCTCCGACGACGCCCCTTGTGTGACCGACTGACCCCCAACAGTCAGACAAGCGTACAGAAGTTCCTGGGCTTGCTGGAACTGTGACTGCGCTCGGGGAGGTAGCGTATCAATGTCTTCAATGTTCGTTAGCATGTTATACGCCACCTCCGTACCCGAAAACTGCAAAATTAAATTCAAATAACTATCAAATATTAAAAATAATAATAATAATAATAATAATAATTACTTCATTGAAGACAGTTACCTGACACTTCTCCCGGTCGGCATATGGCTGAAACCCGCCGTCCTGTGAGATCGCCGCGTAGTTGTTGGGGTCATTGAATAGTCTCACAGTCCTACTGTGAAACCAATCAATGTACCCATCTGCCAGCTGCAGGAAGGGATCCACCGGGACATTTTGGAGGACGTTCTGATCTCTCTCTTCGGTCCAGATCCTCCCAAGATCAGCATGGAAGGCCTGCCAATCGGTGTATGCCCTCCCAGTCATGCCCTGGCCCTTGTGGCGGGTGTCCCAGTCGGCCAGACTAGTAATGAGCGGCTGTTGGGGGATGGGCTGGTGGCACCGAAACTGGCGGAGCACCCTATCAGTCTCGTGGGGTTCTGCGATGTTCCAGTAGAAGATCCACCCCTTGTACATCCAGAGATGTCGGTCTCGTGTGCACTCTTCTGGGAGCCGACCCTCGTCTATGTACGTCTGATAGGGTACCCAATCGAACTGTGAAAAAAAACATTTATAGAATTATTAATAAATTTAATAAAAAAATAGAATTAAAAAAATAATAATTATTTATTATTATGACCTAAGAAACTTACATCAGTCTCTCTCAGGCCACTCAGCTGATCTCGGATGGCAGCCGTGCCCGTCACCAGGTGTCTCATGTCCCTCGATCCCACCCACCTTAAAAATCACAGAAAAAGTTTTATTTGTAATTACAAATTTTGATAATTGAAATAACTTAAGTGTTGAATATAAATAAATGTTATTATTACCTTGCACCCAAGGGACAACCCGCCTGAGAGCCTAAATATGTTCTTGTCATTAATGGGCGAACACGAGGGATGCGTTCCCATGCCCAAACCTGCACATATGGACATATACATTTTTTAGCACATATTATTGTAATTTACAATAAATAAAATTAATTTTCAATTAACAAGTAAATAAATTTACCTGAATCAACTGCACGCAGCTCTTGATGTATTTTTCCCGCGTCTCGTAGGCGTCGCAGAGCGCTCTATATACCCCGGCCAGAGGCGCTCCACCCCAGCTGTACCTCGGAATGGCATCGATGTCATTCAACAAGGACAACCAGTAGAGGTTGACTCCGTTGGCCCGATGGTCGGGGAAGAAGAAGGACCCAATACACCAGAGTATCAGAGCTCGCGCCCTCTTCTCGTACTCTGATGTAGGGAGTCCATCCTCCAGAGGGCGCTTGCACTCCTCTTCCAGACTACTAAAATACAGGCAATGGCCATTTATGTCCAGTGCCTGTATTTGGTAAAAAATTAAAATAAACAAATAAAAGTTTTAGGTAAAAATATACTTGTACGTATGGGAGGTACCCTAGAGCGTCCAGGCAACGACCTCTCCACTCTTGGGGAGTCCGATGTACGGTCTGTCCCCAGCACGCCTCCCCGCTGACGGGGAGGCCAAAGAGTATCTGAACGTCCTGGAGAGTGATCGTGGCCTCCCCGAAGTCGAAGTGGAAGGTGTGCGTCTCCGGACGCCACCTCTCCAGAAGGCATGTAATGAGAGAATTGTTTGTCGGGACCCGCCCCATCCGAAATAAAGGCCCGAATCCGGCCTTGTCGATCGCCTCCCATGTCCGGGCATGCTGCTTGTTGTCCTCCAAGGCAGCCCAGAACTGGGTGTCCGAACGGCGTGGCTTAACCACGCCGTGGCGAAACCCCGGTGCGTCCTCATATACCGCCTTGGATCGGTGGCGGTTCTGAAGATATAGAAGTGACGGATCACTGGGGCCGGGGTGTGGGGTGTAGGGTCGAGGGTTCGAGGATGACGAAGCCATTTTCTGAAAAAATGACCGAGATTGTACCAATTGTTAATTTTGAAATGACCGAGATTGATATATTATTTAATAAATATTATTCATTTTTTGTGTATCTAATTACGCAGATCGTGTAATTGCGATAGATATCATTTTTTGTATTATTTATAATTTTGAATATATTTACTTAATTACTATATGATTTATATTTTAGAATATAATTTATTCAATTAATATAAATATTTATAAGTTAGAATATAATTACTTAAATATACATAATTTAATGATATTATAAATTATAAGTAATATAATAATTCAATATTTATATTTTATAATAATTGAGTAAATAGATTCTAATATATTACTTATAATTTATATCTATCATTATATTATTTATTTTTTAGAATATTTTTTCTTAATTGTTATATTATTTATAATTTAAATTTGTTTATTAAATTATTATATTATTTTAAAATTTATAATCTATCATTTTATTAATGAATATTTTTCTTACACGTGCATCGCACGGGATTCGAGGGAGATTTTGACGACAGAAAAATCACGACATTGTTTTATAAAGACGTGTTTAAGAATATTTATATTTTTTTTCCCTACGCCCGGCAAGAATTTTTTTCTTAATTACTCATCCTAATTTTTGTACAAAAACCTTGAACACGCCCGGCAAGACGTGTTCTACCCACCACAACAATTAATATATTACGCCAACGGCAATTGACGTACACAAATTGTTCACCGATTCAATCAAAACAACTCAAGATCATCTCAATTTTCAAATAACTAATTCGAACCCTATAGTCAACCAAATAAACGGCAATCACTTTGATATCCAATTGCAAATATATATTGAAT
>BKCP01009070.1:1752446-1788652 GCA_008636005.1 Striga asiatica | reverse complement strand
TAATAATTTGTAATAATAATTATAATTAATTATAATAATTATTATAAATCTCAACAATAATAATTATAATAATAATTAAAAATTATAATAATAAAATTTATTAATTAAAATAAAAATAAATTATAATCTATTTTAATAGTTATTACAATAGTAATTACATATGGAAAAATTTAATAATTATATTTCTGATTCAGGGTGTTAGCAGACCTGGACAATCTAATGCCAGGGACGACGACTAGGCGTTCGATGACTATTATGATGGTTCTGGCACCCGACACATTAAAAGTCGGGGTGTCAATGCGTCCGTTCGTCGAGATAGACAGACGTTGATCGATGAGGCTCAGAGGGTACAGATTCTTCAGGCTAGGCAGAGTTCGAGGCCCACCGCACCAGTACGAGATAGTCAGCAAGGATATCATTTTGAGGGCCAGCCAGATAGTTCGCGACTCCACGGAGTCCTACCGTACGGTGAGCATGGATATTATTATCTTGGTCTGGCAGGCAGTTCGATGTCCCGGCACAAGGACCGTACGATCAGCGGGGATATGCTTTTCCCCGCCACGCAGGGAAGTCGATACCTCCCTGTGCATGCGCACCATTACCTTACCGTCAGCAGGGGTATCCTGATGAGTCGTACGATGAGAGGGAGCAGGGTCCAGAGGAGTGTGACTCGGACGACTCCTCAGATGATCAGGATTCACGCACAGCCTATGGGTCCTAGCCACCCTATTCCTCCTGTACAGCATGTTCGTCTGGTACAGCCTGTTCTACAGCATGTTCGTCCGGTACAGCCTGTTCGTCCTACACAGCCTGCTCCTCAACGACAGGCTGGGGGGCGCTTTGGCAGCGCTGCATCCTCATCAGGTAAATAATTTACGTATTTATTGTTGTTTAACATAAAATATTTTTACTTAATCATAACAAATTATCGGTACTGTTAGAAAAGTATTATCGGTCTGCTTCTCAACTACGGTATTATTATTTTGTAATTTAGAGGAACCATACAATTAATTAGTTAGAAAATTATTATAATGATTTTTATTATTTTTATAATCAATTAGTAGTAAAGTTACATAATAAATTAGTTTAAAATTGTCATTATATTTTATTAATGTAAAATGTAACGTTTCTACATTAATTGAAAAAAAAGAGCGAGAAACTTATGAAATATGTTTTATTAAATATATTTTATTTAATGCATCTGCCACCAAGTCTATATATACAGATATGTTGTATTGTAATGCAGGTACTAGCAAACGAGCTAGGTCCGATGATGATGCAACCTGGATCGTTAAAGTCCCAGTGGCCGGTGGGCCCATTGATGGGAGTGTTATCCCTAGCTTTCTAGGACACGTCACCTCCCGCATGTGGAATGGAGAGTTTAGGGGGCTGCTGAAATGCCACAACAGACTGAGAGCGGTCGAGAATCTGAGGGCTTGGCGTGATGAGATGTCTTCCGATGCGAGAGCTCTGATCGACAAGACCGGGCTGTCACATCTGGTCGACTCCATGCACAGCCACTTGGACAGTCCACTCCTTTTTGCGTTTGTGGAACGATGGCAGCCGGATACTAACTCGTTTCACCTGCCTTTTGGTGAAATGAGAATCACGCTGCATGACGTCCTGTCCATTTTGGGAGTTCCTGTGGATAGAGCCGTGGTCGCCGAGGACCCGGATTCCGACGCCTGCCATGGGCTCTGCATGTCGATACTTTCGGTCACCAAGGCGGAACTCATGAGTTCGTTCTGGCAGCGTGGTTCGGTGACCGAAGCCTCCATTGTGGGGGCATTCAGTGGGAAAGGCCGACCGGCTAGGGATGAGGCGGGTGCCTAGATGTGGGTGATGTTGGCTACCACATTGTTCGTCGACAAGAGTGGTAGTAGAGTGACCCCCAAGCTCCTGCACGAGGTGCTCCACGGCTTGGATGTGATTGGGGGTTACTCATAGGGCTGCGGGGCTCTTCTGCAGTCCTGGATATATGAGTATTTCCCCGATTTCCAACCCCAGGGGCGTCTACTCATCGGTCCTGACTGTGTCGCACGATCTCGCTTGTGGAGCGTAGGGAATGCGCTAAGGTCAGACGATCGGCTCGCAGCCATCCGTTGGCGCCTCGACAAGCTCACTGTCTCTGATGTACGTTAAGTTATTTTATTTGAATTTTGTTACCCTTTATTTAAAATAATATAATTATTTTTATAAATGCTTTTATGCAATTGTGAACAGGTGCAATGGTTGCCATACGGCACCTCCAGCCCAGATGCGATAGAGCCGAGGACTCTTTATTGCGGATTGATTCAATACCGCGATGTTGTCGAGCCGTACTTGCCTGTGCGGGTTCTGCGTCAGTTGGGGTATGTCCAGACTGTCCCTCCCCCTACATACCCGCCAATCAGTGCAGTACGTGCTTGGGAGTCTAGGAACTACAGGGTTGAGAATTCTGAGGCTGCTGCAGTAGGTGCCTGGACCCAGTTCCCGTTGTCTGGGACGGTCAACACCAATATGTTGACCCCCACCACACATGATCACGGGAAGGCGACTGAGGATTACTTGCAGTGGTACGGTCGAGTTTCCCATCCGACTGTCATGGGCGAGGAGCTGCCGGACGAGAACGAGGTCCCTACGCGTGTCAATACCGCCTATGTAAGTTGTTTACTAAATTTTAATTAATGTTATTTCATTACAATAATTTTTTTTAATAAATTTTAGTCTTATCTTTTTATTCTTCCATTTTTTTAGTGGGTGGACCGTCTTTTGGGCATTACATCGCTTTGGCAGCGGGGATGCGAATGTCCGGTGGCGGCGGAAATCGAAGAAGAATTAGCTAAGTTTAAGTTGGATTACGACAATGCCCAATAATGATGTAATGAATGTTTTTTTAAATTATTATTGTAAAACATTAAGTTGAATGAGTTTTTTTTTTCTCTTATTGTAAATCATTAAGTTGAATGTTTTTTTTTTTTTGTTAAACTTAAGTTGAACTGATTCATTTTTTTTTATTTGCTAAACTTAAGTTGAATGAGAAACGTCATACCACAAGTTAATAATATCGTTCTTTTATTCAATAAGGATTTGTTTGAACAGTATACCACAATCGCAACCTAGCCTCGTACTGATCCTCCCAACCCACAACCGATTGATCTCGGTTATGGAACCACATGGAATGAATAGGCGGTAATGGACAATCAGGAGTCAAATCTAAACGAATGTAGTGTGCTACGGTACCAAGATGGCACATGGCAATCTCACGACATGGTCCTCTAGCCGATGATCGTGCAATGAGAGGCAACACTGTGGTGCTGTGTAAGTCGTGCTGCCCACCTCGCGGACCAGAGCTCAACAGAACGACAACCGCATTAAATAGGGTCGCAACGGCGTAGAGGTCCTACGGAAATTCGAACCAGTGAACCCGTCCACAAGGGCCGTTGGACCACCTTACGCGACGGAGTCTGGCGTCGATATTTCTAAAATAGATGTACTTGTACAATTCACGATGGCTTTCGACCTCATTCGCAATGCTTTCTCTTGCATCTGCCCAGTACTTCTGGTGACCATACACGTGACTCGCGATGACCCGAAATCCGCAGTTACCATCCGCATCCACATTCAGGTAACTCACTATGTAGTCCAACATATGCCAGGGGATATTTTGCACATTGAAAATCCAAATATATTTGTCGGTCTAAACTTTGCAATAAATATCATAATAATTTCACGTTACAATTTATATAATCATATAAATACTTTAATTAACGCTCAGCCATATTTAAAAAAAAAAAAATGTATGACCTGCTTCCCCTTGTGACTGTTGAGAAGCCAAACTTGTCTGTCCACGCGAAGAAATGGTCGTACGGCTCGATTTCCGACCTCGCGATCTATCGTTGTACTCAAAAGCAGATGGTTTACGCTTAGTTGAATTAGTTTTCTTGGGACGACCTCGCGGGTTATCCTTAACCTCAGGTTCCGCATAATCCTGTTGGTCTAGGTAAAGATGACTGTACATGAACTGATTTACGTACCGCATCGTTGCAGGATCGCGGGTTTCAACCTTACTCACAAGCGTCTGAAAGAACTCCGCATCTGACCATGCAGCCTGGCTCGCCTGGCTCTGATGACCAGTCCCTATAAGTATACGATAAAAAAGTCAATGAATTAAACCAAATAATGTATTTTAATAGAAAATTATAAATAAAACATTAACCTTAAATTACCTGGCTCTAATATCTGTAGCGTTCTCCAGAACTGGTGAATCATTCCGAGATCAATCGGAATGTTGAAATCAACTGCGTTACGGAGCAGACAGACACAAGGAAGTCCATGAGTGAACTGCAATACACAACCGCAGCTAGTGTAAACATCGGCGTCCAAGCCGTGCATCCTCGTAAGCTCAGCGTCCAATAAACTCAGACAGTAATGCGAGACCCTCAGTATCACGCTCGCGAAAAGGATTCCTTTATACCGTGTATTCTTCTTAGATCTCGAGGCCTCAAGCGCCGTCCTGATAATACGTTACATAACGTTAGATTATAATTAATTAATGCAGTAATATAATAACGCATTTAAAAATTGCAGTACGTACTTGATTTCAGTCACTTGATTATCGATGTGCTTATTAATCTTCTGCCAAATTGTATCGAGCGCGCCGGTAGACGTCTGAAGCCACTCCTTCAACACAGAGTGGGCACTCTCCACCCTACAGGAAGTTGTGTTTCCAAAATGTGTCACTCGGTTGGTCCAAGCCTTCTCTCGGTGCCCTAACCATGTGCTCTCCACATACCGTATCACCTCTGGAGACTTCGAATATTTTTCGTGCAGCTCGACAACGGCATCGATGTAGGCATCGAACGTACTGGCCTATGCAATCGCCTTCCACGTACTGTGCGTGAAAATCTCCGAGAATTTTTTATTCTTCCCAAATAGTTTGTAGGCTTTGTCTTCCACATCCTTATTGATGTGTCACGTGCAGAGTAAGTGGGCTGATTCAGGAAAATGCCTCTGAATAGGAGTGAGTAAACCCAACTCTCTGTCACTGACAACAACATAAGGATATACGTCTTGGCCTATCAGTAGTCTCAACTTCTCTAGAACCCAGTCGTAACTGGCCTCTTTCTCGTCCCTGATGAGCGCATACGCAATTAGGAAGTTCTGGTTGCACGGTGTCATCCCAATCATCTCGACCAACGGCATCTTGTACCTGTGCAAATGAGACCAAGAAGACAAAAAATATAATCAAATAAAAGTTTACTTAATCAAACACACTATTTAAGATTCATATTAATAAAGTACTTATAAAGTAACATACCTGTTGGTTTTATACGTGGAATCTATGCTGACATACCAGTGATATGTCCGAAATAGATTGATCGACGCAGGATGGGCCATGAATATATGCGTCAACACTTTCGTGTTCGGATCGGATTCTGCATAAACTGTATATTCGCTGCTCACGGCCAAATGCATGAGCTGGGAAGGAACGTCTCTACCGTCGAAACTCTCTTTCCGCAGCTTATGTCCAAAGTTATATACCTATCACCGATTAGCGTTAAATTATAATGATTATTATAATTTAAGAAAAAAATATTATGTTAATAAATAAAAAAGTATATTAATGCGATTAATTTGATAAAAAAATTATTAACTATCACAATAATAATACATTAGTAAATATAATAAAATTTATTAGTTATTACAATAACTTTCACATATAAAAAATTACTAATTATCATAATTAACTTCAAAACATATATTACAAGATATAAATATATATACCTGTTGCACATGAACGTTGTCTCCCGGATTCTTTTCCTTCAACGCGGCCATAATTTTTGCCGGGGCCACCTGAGCATCCGTCATATCATGAACAATTTTCTTAGATGAAGCACTGAGGCCGCTCAGCTGGCGATGACCCTCAGGATACACAGCAAATGTATGGTTATGGTAGCCCTTCTCTTTATTGCTACATCTACAGATCCTCCAGTATGGAGCGCCGGACACCTTTTTTACTTTGATCTCAAAATTGCAGCTGCACTTATTCGTTTTTGTCTTTCTAGAATTTTCGCCTGTGCCTCTGTACCATTCGCCTCTATGGAACTTCAAAATCCTGACCGTTTTCCTTTTGTGGCTCGAAATTATTAATAGGAAACCATTCAGCATTTCCTGGTGTTTTGCAGCTTCAATAGCGTCCTGAGCACTATTAAATAATGTACAGCTATTGAAACTCAGACTGTAATCAACACCATCTCCTCCAAAATCTTCCCATGACTCCTGCTATATAGTACAATATTTATATTTTTAGAACATGTTAAATTAAGATAATTAATTCTAGAATGTAACATAATAATTTGTAACTCATAACATGATATTATCTAACGTCCAATTTATAGCATAATGAATGTCTAACATGTAACACAATAATTTGTAACTCCTAACACGATCACGATAATATCTAACGTCCAATTTATAATATAATCAACTATAACATGTAACATAATAATTTGTTACTCCTAACACGATACTATCTAACGTCAATTTATAACATAACCAAGACTAACATGTAATATAATAATTTCTAACTCGTAACACGATAATATTTAACGTCCAATTTATACCATAATCAACATGTAACATAATAATTTGTAACTCCTAACACGATAAACGTCCAATTTGTAGCATAATCAAGTCTAAAATGTAACATAATAATTTAAAACATAATAATATAGTCCAATTTATAACATAATTATTTAGTATATATAACATAATAATTAAAAAAAAAAAAAAGTTGTCCGCCCGGCCGAATCGGACGGACCGGTTCCGACCGGCCGTCGCCACCGGACGGATTTTAAGCCGTCCGGCCGACCGGTTCGGACATAGCCGGTCCGACCGGCCGAACTTTTCGGACGGGTTAAAAGCAGTCCGAAAAGTTCGGCCGAACGGCTTATAATCCGTCCGGTTCCGGCGGCCGGACACAAAAATTTTCGTACCTCCGAATTTGATGACATTTCACCGTACACTTTCCTCTGAGATGTTTAGAAAAAATGAGAAGGGCAAAATCGTCCAAAGGGGGCGGTAAGTAGTAAAATGGGGGACGGTAAATAGTACCACCTTTTGTGTTAGTGTTGGTCAATCCCATAGCAAGGAACTTCAACTATGCGCAAAAAGTCCAAAGCGCGTATGAAAATGCAAGCCATAGCCACATGCCACCATATATACTCTTCTTCTCCACCCTATTTAAACAAGCTTCAAATGGCCCAAACCCATACAAACAATAATAAAAAATGGCTCAAATTTCCGTATTCGTTGCTTTGTTTCTCATCACGCTTGCCAACTTGGCCGCACCATTTTTGGGCGAACAGGTGTACGAAATTCGGATATACGATGAAATGAGCCTAACATCGGCATTGAACATCACCTGCAACTCGGGAGGTACACTTTCGAGAAGAATTCCCTTCATTGGAGCTACTATTGCCATTTCAATAACACCGTGAATGGGCCGTCTGACTCCACTGCCACCTGTCTTCTTGAGGCTGCAGGGAAGAAGGCAACGAATGTTACGGTGTTTGATAACACTAGGGACGCAGCAAATTGTCGCTATAATAAAGCGTTAATTTGCTATTGGAAAGTGGGAGATAATACCGTGTCACTACTGCCTGACAACGGCAAGCCAATCCATATGTATAATTGGTGAGTGTGGTGATCGTGGCTCATCTTATCGCATATATGTGATTTGTATCGTCAGCTGAATTAATATAGCAAAAATAAAAATTAATGCACTCTTGTGTTGTGTTCTCATCTCATATGTCATTTGTATCGTCAACTGAAATATTGCATGAAACTGGCCCGATAAAGAAAATTAATGCACTCTTGTGTTGTGTTCTGACAAATTTGCCGCTTACTTTGTGAAATTATGTTGGACATCAAAATGTTGTAATTTCTTCCAGTGCTATGTGAAATTATGTTGGACTGTTGATGGAATTTGCATACCCAAATGAAAAGCGTTGAATTAATCCTTATGACCATTTGTAAAATTTATTACTCTTGAATAAAGTATATAATTTAGTATCTGCCAAACAAAAATGATGTTCAATTAATTAAAAAAGGTAGTAGTTTGCCGGACTGAAGGAAATAGTTTGCCGTTGGGATAAAATCTGGTCTCGCGCGAATTGCATCTTACATGTGAAAGGTTGATTGAAATCGGATTTAACCAATTCTAGATCACAATAAACGAAAAATAAAAGCTAAACATTGTAATAACTGTCAATTAAATTAATATTAAGAACACTCAATTGGATTAAATTGAGAAACAAACAAGAAATTTATGAATTACACTAAAGACAGGTAAAAAGCATAATAAGCACCAAAACTAAAGGAAAAATTGATAAGAGAGGGAAATATAGTGATATGCAAATTGCTCCTGGACATGGTTAAATCGGTATCTACACGAAGGGTTATTCGTCTTTGAGATCCGGTGAACTTGGGTACACCGGGGAGGGATCCTAGCGAAAAAACTTTCGATGCTCAAGTCATTATTCACTCTTGAGAATATCGAAAATTGTATGCAAGTATAAAAATGGTTATGTAAAGTGAAACCTGGTATCTTTTATATACTAAGGTATCTTGGTGCTCAAGTAGAGTCCGTGCAAGGAAAGAGATCCAGTTGTATCTATTTTCCTAACTTAACACATCTCTGAAATCTTGGACTCTTCAGTGAGATACACTTGTCATCCTTAGACGACACCATCCCAGGAGGGTGGGGGGTTAAGACCGAACCCCCAACCTGTATATAAAAATGCCCTAAATGGGCTGAAAAGTCACAAAGCTACAATACCAATCTCTGATACATCAAGTCAAACGAAAAATAAAATAAAAATAGAACACAAAAGCAAGAAAAATACAAGGAAAAGCTAACAACGAAATATAAAGATAACAGATCCTGGTCCGGGGAGAGTCCCGGCAAAAAGGTCAGCATCACAGTGTGGTAGAGGTCCCAAAATGTAAGTCTGACTGTCCAAATCTGAACGATGGGTATCCAATCTGATCCATCCGTATAAGGGTGCGGAGGCGTAGAGGAATGTCGTCAGGCTGAAGAATACGTCTCTGTGTAGAGGAGGACCCTATGCCAGCAAGGTAATCAGCAGGTCGGTTCCCCTCACGGAAGATGTGTGAGATCCGATATCTAATCGATCGAAGTATGGCTCTAATACGCATGAGTGGGTGCTGAATCTGCCAAGTGCCCTGATGGTCAGAGGTCAGGAGTGTGACGACAGCGGCAGCGTCCAACTCAATCCAAATATAAGACTATATCGAGGCAGCAATCTGGAGACGGATCAGGAGTGCCTGAATCTCTGCGTCATAGCTCGAGGATGCCCGAAATGGTGCATGGAAAGCGGTAATGAGGGCGCCGCTGTGATCCCTAATCAGGCCCCCTCCTCCAGCGACTCGAGTATGTCGGTCAAAAGCTCCGTCAGTGTTTAGCTTAACCCAAGGCAACTCGGGTTTTAGCCAAACAACTGCTCTGGGTCGAGTATGCTGGGCAGGCGGCTGCGGAGGTGGTGCAAGGGGGTGGGGTGTCGTGCAACCTGTCCAGTCTCTCTGGGTGAGTCTGCCCAAAGCAGAAAGGAGGGAGAGATGTCGATCAACCTGCAAAATAATATGGGAAAACAAAAAAGAGTTATCCCTATGCTTCGCATTATTCCTTTCTGTCCAAGTGGCCCAAAGGATCAGACAAGGAATAAGGAAGCTCACGTGTCTACTGTGTGTGCAGTGTCTGAAAAAACTCAGGAGCTCAAAGAAAGAATATGTGGAGGGTAGGGGAATATGTGTATAACTGGTGTAATGCTCCCACACTTTCCTCACAGTCTCGCTCTCAAAAAATAAATGGGAGAAGGTCTCGGTCTGAAAGTCGCCTGTCTGAGCACAACAGTAGCAACGCGAGGGGAAGGAGAATCCCCTCGCCTGCATCACAGCATCAATCGGTAGACGACGCAAAAGGAGGCGCCAAAGGAAAACAGAGATGGTCGGTGTAAGTAGGTCGGTCCAGATGGCCCCGTAGAAAAGGTTAGGCCGGTGACCCTGCCGTACTTCCCCCCAAGCCGAGGTCGTAGAGAATGCACCCGAAGATGTAAGTCTCCACCTCATACCGTCGAGACCTCCCTCCGAGATAGGAATCTGTTGGATCTCATCAATAACCTGATCACTAAAGCCCGCTCCTGTACCCAGAATCCTCTCTAACCTATCCCTATCCCAACCCCCCTCTGTCCATAGGTCTCTCACCTGTAGAAAGGGAAGGTAGGTGACCTGCCTAGTGCTCGAAAGGGGTCCCTCACCGAACCACCACTCATCCCAAAAGCTAACATCCCCTACACCTAGAGTCCAAAAAATGTGCTCCTGAGCACGTCTACCAATCATGGTGAGTCGCCTCCACTGCCTGCTATCGCGGGCGGTAGCCGTCACCTTACAGGGATAGGCAGCGCCTCCAGGACAGTACTTCAGGTGAAGATACTGAGCCCAAAGTGACTTGCCCTCCCTAAATCGCCACCACATCTTATAAGAAAATGTAGTGACGACATCCGAGAAACGCCGGATCCCGAGACCACCCTCAGAGAAGGGGCGACAAACAGAATCCCACTTCACCTAGTGGACATGTCTCCCTCTCCGAGAGCCCTCCCCATGGCCCCAAAAATAACGGGCCAGAGTCTGATCTAGCTCGTGAATAGTAGACTGGTGGGGGTCAAGGACCGTAAGGAGGTGCAGCGGGAGGGTGCTCTTGATCAGAGCAAGCCTGCCCCCAAAAGAGAGGTGCCTGTAGGACCAACCAGAGATCCGGTCAATCATCCTCTGTCTAACGTCAGAAAAGAGCTCATGCGAGAGGTGACCCTTGTACAAAGGCGCACCAAGGTAGGTAATGGGGAGGTCTCCGCGACGAAGCCAGTGCGCTCGTGGACCCAATGGTCCCAATGGTCAGCAATATGATGATCTAGGGTGAATGTGCTCTTTTGCACACTGACAAGCTGACCGGACACTGAGCTATAGTGCCCCAAGAGGCACATGAGCTCCGCCAGTCTATTATTATCCGCACGAGTGAAGATAATAATGTCATCCGCGTAAGAGAGATGCGAGATGGGAGGACCATAGCCACGTGTGCTATAGGTCATCCTCGGAAAGTCGCGAATGAAGCCGTCAAGGCAACGAAACAGGTAATCCGCTGCCAGGACAAAAAGAGAGGGGGATAGAGGATCTCCCTGCCGAAGACCTCGGGTGGAAGGAAAGAAGTCAGTAGGGCTGCCGTTAACAAGGACCGAGAACGTGCAGTGCTCCACGCACGCCTCTACAAAACTAATCCAACGCTCAGGGAAGCCCATCCGAAACAGAACCTCCCTGAGGAACGGCCACTCGACCCTATCATATGCCTTAGCCATATCTAGCTTCAGCACAAGGTTCGGGGCTCGTAACCGATTCGCATGGGAGATGTCATGGATCATCTCTTGGGCCAAAAGAATGTTATCACTAATGACTCAATCCTTGATGAATCCACTCTGATTCGGAGAGACGAGGGAAGGGAGGAGGGGGGCTAATCGACCATTAAGGATCTTGAAGATGATTTTGTTGGTTACATTACAAAGGCTGATAGGTCTATAGTCGGACTAGGAACTCGGGTCTGGTTTCTTGGGTATCAAAACAATAGAGGTCGCTGTGAAGGATTCCGGCATCTGGTGACCTGAGAAGAAATCCACCACAGCTTCCTCGACGTCAGTCTCCACAATCTCCCAACAGGCTTGGAAGAAGAGAGACGAGAAACCATCCGGACCAGAAACACTGTTGGGATCAATCCCAAAAACAGCCTCCCTGATCTTCTCCCTACTCGGGAGGTCGCAGAGGTCAACAAGGTCGACCGACTGTGGGATGGTGGGAAACAAGGAAGCATTGGGGGGCGTAAACAAGTCGCGATCTGAGGTGAAGAGGGACTGGAAGTGTGTCACAGCCGACTCCCGTATTTGGGACTCCTGAGTCAGGGAAGACCCGTTACCCTCAATACAATGGATGTACGACTTAACCCGCTTCCGCCTCACAAACCCCTGAAAGTACTTTGTATTACGTTCCCCCTCAGCAACCCAGCGCACAGTAGCCTTCTGTTTCCAGAAATCCTCCTCCATGAGGAGACGGAGCTGGTACTCAGCGTGACAGCGGCGCATCGCGGTCCTATTCTCTGGAGACGAGTCCAGATCATAAGCTCGCTCAGCAACCGCATACGCACTCTGAGCTGCAGCAAGGCGCTGCGAAATATCTCCAAAGACAGTCCAATTCCACTGCTTCAAACTGCGACTCAGTCTACCAAGCTTTGCCTCCAAGTTGAGCATCCCAAAAAGCCCCGTCGGGTGATGCCAAAAAGCCCTAACCGTGTCATGGAACGTGTGGTGACGGGTCCACATGTTCTGAAACCAAAAAGAGGAGCGACGGGGGGTGCTCGAAAATCGACACCGGATAAGAAGGGGAGCATGGTCAGATTTAATTCGAGGGAGGTGTGTGACGGTCGTGACTGCAACCACCTTCGTCCATGCCTCAGAGATCAAAGCACGGTCGAGCCTCTCCTTAACTCCGGCCCTCTCCCACGTGAATGGTGAACCTTCGTATCCAGCATCAATTAACTCACAATCCGCCACTGCCTGAGAGAAATCTAAGATCTCCGCAGAGCGATCCGACTGGCCACCAATGCGCTCATCGGGGTGAAGAAAGATGTTGAAATCACCGCTAATCATCCACGGTGATCCCTCCATGCTTTCAGCAATCTCACGCATGGTGTCCCACAGATCGTAGCGACCAACCCTCGTACAACTGACATATACCAGGGTGTGGAAGATTGGTTCCGGGAGATGGGCGGCAGAAAGCTCAACATGCAGGACCTGATCCGTGTCACGGATGATCCGACAAGTAAAGTCTCGCGAGTGGAAGAACCAGATCTTGCTAGACATGTTTCCCACACCAGAATGGAAACCAATGAGCCGAGAGTATAAGTCAAAAGAGGGGTTATGGGTCATGGGCTCTAGGAAAGCAGCAAAGTCTATACTATGGTCACGAATAAGAGAACGAACATGAGCATGAGTGGCCCTATTAGCCAGGCCACGGGCATTCCAGGTTAGTGATGTGACTGATATATCAAATGTCAGTGGTGCCACCTAACTGGATCTGCACGTGGCAAGGCTGAGTCTGTCTATCTGAGAAGGGTAAGGCTCGGTTGCCCGAGCATCGTGTGGTCCTAGATCTGGTCTGAGGACGGTGGTGATCTGGGCTCGCCGAGAGGATGTCCTCTAGAGATCTGGTCTTAGGGTGGACTGGGCTCTCGCAACGTGCATGGTCGGTCAGGGGGAGGTGTGGGCCCCTCCTCCTGGAGGGGGGTTGGGTCGACAGGCAGGGTCGAGAGGTCCCCAACTGTGGGCATAGAGGTGGCACTGGTCGTGGGCGCAACCAAATGCTCCTCTCAGAAGAGAGGCCAAGGGAAGCTATAGTCCCGGCCAAGGGGGTGTAGGCGGGAGGAAGCCCCGAATCCTGCGGGTCCTCCATAGATATGAAGGGTTGCTGGCGCGGGAGCTGAAGGCAATGGTCGCTAGGGGGACAAACGGATCTATCTCATCATTCAAAAGGTCATCATCATCAAAGGGAGAGATGATCGTATCCCCTGGGGTACTGGAAGTGGAAGCAGGCTCATTCACCGTCTCTGAAGCGAGGGCAGAGAAGAAAGAGTGAACCGCCACGGGAGCCTTCTGGAGGGACTGGTGAGGGAACAACCCCGTGGCTCTGGACTTTGGCTCGTCCAGAGCAGCTTTCTTGGGACGGTTAGGCTGGGGAGCCTTCCCGACCTGGTGCGGGGCCTCAATGACAGCCTTACCCTTGTCCTTTTGTCCCTTCAGGGACTCAGGCGCATGGGCAGAGGCCTTACCCTTCCCCTTTGGGTCCCCTGAGAAGATGAGGGGACCGGTCTAGCCGTCCGACGGCGTGGGGGAAGTGACGGTCGGGGCTTGTTGCCCTTGGTGTAGCAGTCCGACGCAGCGTGAGCCACATGGTCACAGAGAGTACAGAAAGGTGGAACTCTCTCATAAACCACATTTTGGACAGTGACTCTTCCTCCCTGGTTGAGCTCAATCTCCTCGATGAGCTCACCACGGAGGTCTATCTCGACACACACTCGTGCGACGGATAACCTCGAGCGGTTGGCCGTGGGGGCATCAACCTGGATCGGCTTGCCAATACAACTGGCAATCGAGGAGAGTATAGTGGGGTCAAAGAGATGAGGCATAAGGCCTGAGAGACAACACCAGACTGGGACAATTGGTGACTCAGTCGATGTGGAGAAGTTGGGGGTGTACTTAAACACTCTTCCAGAGCACCCACAGACGTTCACATAAGTCTTGATCCAAACCTCGTCATAATCCTCTCTCGAATCAAAGAACACAAGGTAGTGGTTGAAATTTAAGAACTTAGGGGTGACTCTACCCTTAAAACCCATCTTGCCTAATCCAACAGATAAGTCTCGGAGGGAGGGGACAGAGAATGAAAACTTCAAAATGAGTGCATTATCAAACGGTCCGACTAAGGAAGAAACAACGGGCTCAGGGATACTAACCGTGAACCTTCCTGCCTCGGAGCGCGTGATAGTCCCAAGTTGCTTATCTCGGTATGGCTCAAGCGATAGCCCCTGGTTGCCCGTCTTGCCGGTAGAGTTGCTGGAAATCACATCCCGGAATGATCGTCCAAGTGACCTCAAGGCCCACCTGCCAGTGACTCTTACCATGTCGCAACCAATAGACCTCTAAGTCTTCTAACCAGGTTGACCTCTACTCCTAGAGTCCTAAGCGAGCTCCGATACTGAGGTGAAGCTCCTATAAATCAGTCATACCCGAGCTAATCACTCAGGTCTATTTATCGAGCTATTTTGGCTTCTAAATCATCTAGCCCCCGCATTTCAGAATGAGCTCATTGTGGCCTGACCTCACTAAAGTCCCGACCCATTACTGATTTAGGTAGATGATTATCTGCTTCACCTTCTTGTTGTTCCATTACTTATTATTATCTATGTTTGCATATCCTTGACCTTGTGTTGTTGCGCTGATGGCATCCACTCTTTCTAGGCCGACTCCATGAGAAAATTATTGTGCCCAAAACGACCACGATGGGCAACTACCAAGGTACTGCAGATACCTCCCTTGGACAAGAATCCACAATCCCTGAGCCACCTCAGCCCCCCTCTCCCCTCAGTATGAGAGCTCGAAGCGCCTGACCTCCGACAAGAATGGTGGCAGATAAAATAAATAAATAAATAAAAACAGAAGGAGGATGCTCAAATTAAAAAAAAAATTACTTTTTAACACTTTGAATAGTGTTTTTTTCATGTATGTAATTATTCTAACGTGAAATTTATAATTCTAAATTTCACCTGACCATCAAAAGCTAATTTATTAATATATAATTTAATTTTTAAGTAGTATTATCAATACAAAAGATATATTCAAGAGAGTTTTAATTTATTCACAGTTAAGTTGAATTCATTTTATAAAAATATATCAATATTTTAAACCATTCATTAAGCTAATATAATTCAAATATAAATATTTTATTCTATATTTTAAGTGATTTTTATTGATGAACATAATTCATATCTACAACCATGAAATAATAATTAAATTAATCGATTATTTTTATAATTATAACGAATACATTTTTTTAAAAAATTATTTCAACAAAATTACTACGAAATTGGTATTATGGTCTTGTTCAAAATATTTGTACTCAGTCAATTATTCTACTTAAGTCAATTTATATTTAATGTGTTTTAGCCATCGTATAAAGAAAAAAATAACTATTTTTTCATATGTAGAAATTGCTAATAAATAAAGCTTAATTATATGCAAAATATAAACAACATTCTTTTCGTGCCCAAAACTATGTCAATGATGGTAATATACATAAACATATTACACAGATATAGATATCGATTTTTATAAACCTATATACCATTTTAATGATTACCAAATGCCACTTGTGTTACTTGAGTGTAATTTTTATTTATTCTATTTCTTAAAATTATATGATTTAAAATTTTACATTTCTCACAATTAAATAGGACCCTTAATGCGAGAAATAGGAATAAATCGTAGCCATTAGATCGGATGATCTAATGGCTAAAAAAAAGTCAAAATTATACCTTCAAGGGTATTTTGATAATTAATATTACACATCACCAACACATCCCCATACCACATCACCCACCCCACACACCTAACACATACAAAACACACGCACACACACACACCTAACACACGCACACACACTCTGCACACCCACCCATCCACCAGACACACACTGTACACATTAATCACACATAATGTACACATTAATTACACACACTATACACCATACATTAACACACACACACACACACACACACACACTGTACATTAATCGCACACACCTACACACACACACACATACACACACATATACATACATATAAGAAGCTCCTCCACCGTCGACCGCCGGTATCCGCCGCTGTCACCGGCCGGCATCCTCGCCGCAACAGACTGTGAGCACGCACCGACGCGTGCAACTGCCAACTGGTTTGTGAGCTCCTCCACCGTCGACCGCCTCCTGCCGCCAAGGTTCGTGAATGCACCACTGCATCTCCACTAGACGCAGTCGTTCTGCCCGACGCGAAAGAGCTCCGACCAGTTGCTGTCATCCGCCTCCACCACGAAGCTCCAATCGTTGCAGTCGTCGCCGACACACTTCGGCAATAGTTCACGGCCGTCGGAAACCCGTCGTCAGACGTGGTAATGCCCGCACAGGTCGCAGCGGCGGGAAGCTCCAACACGAACGAAAACGTCGCTCCGGCCATGGACACCGGACGTCGCGACCGGAGATAGCTGGTCGACGGCGGGTGGGGTGGTGGAGGATGGAGATGAATTTTGAGAGGTGATGATAGCAATATAAAAATGAAAATGGATTGTAGGATTGGGCACATTATTGAGAATTAGATTAGGTGTAAGGATCTATTTGCAATTTTAACAGTTGTAAATATATTTCAATCTAACCCACATGCCAAATTTATAATTATTGAAACTTTCAATTTGAAAGTTAATAAAAAGTTATTATTGTACCTTTTGTTATGTATATATATTAAATCATAAATAAATTATTAAATACAATAATGTAAAATATAAAATAACATAAAAATATTTTATAGTAATGAGTAAAATATATAATAAAAAATAATAAATAAAAAAATATTTTAATAATTTAAGTTAATTCAATGTATAATTATATATATTAAATAATTTTTGAATACACCTAATTTATAAATTAATGCACGTTATACAGTACGATGTTCCACTTTATAAAACAACAGGTTGCACTTTATAAGACGACACGTTGCACTTTATCAACATAATTAATGTCACTAGCTTCCGCCAAAAAATATTACGCATAAAAATATAAAAATTGGATCTAGCTACATAATTGCACTTTATTTATCAATACATTGCACTGTACGGAAATACATTGCACTTTATCAACATAATTAACGTAAATAGCTCCCGCAAAAAATATTAATTTATGAATCAATGCACATTATATAGCGTGACGTTGCACTTTATAAAACAACAGGTTGCACTTTATAAGACGACACGTTGCACTTTATCAACATAATTAATGTCACTAGCTTCCGCCAAAAATATTACGCACATAAAAGTAAAAAATGGATCTACATAATTGCACTTTATCTATCAATACTTGTATTGTATACGGAATTACATTGCACTTTATAACACGACATGTTACAACTTAAAACAATACAATACACACGCGTACGAAAAAAAATACGGTAATTCTGCTAATCGATCGAATAAATTACTTGGTTAAATGTCGAATTTAGTCTTTTTGAATAAATAAAATAACTGAACATGAAGAACTATATGAAAAATATTACCAATTCTTTTTTTATTTATATTTTTTAATAAAAAATTATACTATTTTTAATATATTTTTATATGTATTGGCGAATGCACATAATCAATACCAATTCTAAATTCCGAACCGTCTTCCTCGAGAGATCGACCCGGGAAACGAATCCTTCGATTCGGTACTCGGTAATATAACAATTTGTACACAACAAATTTGGCGCCGTTGCCGGGGAAGGCAAGTAGGATATTTAGTTTTGGTGTTTGATCTTATTTTCTGTGTTCCTCTTTATTTTTGTATTTTTAGTGTTTTTGTTTCTTTTGTGCATTTGTGTTTTTTTCTTTTGTTCTTGTTTTAGTTTTTGCCTTCTTTTCTCTTCTTTTTTCTTGGCTACACGTGGTTGTTTGGTTCTGGTGTGCAGGTACAATGAATTTCAATCACGGGTACTCCTCCCGGCATTACCCATCTTGGAACGACGAGCCGGTCTATTTCCCCGGGTACCACACCCAACCTTACCCATATTCGTCCGAGTGGTGCTGGAACGATTTTCCGGTCAAGCAACCTTATGAGTCCCACGAGTTTAACGAGAAGCTTGACCAGATTCTTGATTTCATAGAGTCCAAATCAGCTCGAGAAGAAGAGGCCACCTACAATGCCAAACTCGATCTCATCTTAGATCGATTGATGGCCCGAGCGAAACAAAAGGAGGAGATGGAGCTCAGATGTGCCCGATTGAGCGAGCAAGTGGAAAGTCTAGCAAGGTGCATCGACTCGATCGAGTCCCAGGCCCACAAGCTCGAGGTTGTGGACCCACATCCCATACGCGAGCATCTAAATGAGCTCCAGCACGACTCCTCAGAGTACAATGCCAAGCTCGACCTCATCCTCGATTGGATGATGGCCCGAGCAAACCAAGAAAAGGATATTGAGCTCGGATGTGCTCGGCTGAGCACACAAATAGAGAGCCTCATTGTACGTCTCGATTCGATTGAGGCACAAGTCGACAACCCACACCTCATGCTTGATACTCAAGACCGTACGATGAAGCGAATGTGTGAGGCCGAAGAAGATGATGAGCTCCAACGAGACGTTGATGTTATTTCAGAGGAGGAGATCCATGGGCTTGATTCTCAAGTCACTCCTCCCACTTCTGAGTTGGAGCATCTATCTTCGAGGCTGTTGCACTGTGTTACGAAGTGGGTGGGATTCAATTCGACTTGCTCCACTGATGTGCTTATCATCTCGGAGGTTGACGACAGAGCTCGGGTGGGAAAAGCTCTATGTTTAGAATTGCGGATTGCTTGTGCCCGAGATCACTTCCTTCAGAACACAGCCACCCGGATCCACCATGCCCGCCTTCTTATCTCCCTTCCCATGCTGCCACTTCTGGAAAATACGAAGGCATGGCACGATCGCCACTTCTTTCTGGATCCTGGTTGATAAGTGTACAGGTTTCGTCAACCTAATGACGTTAAACAAGCGCTTCTTGGGAGGCAACCCAAGTGATTTATCGCTTTCTTAGATATTTTTCTTTTTGCTCTTTTATTTTATCTTTGAATAATTGGAGTTTTGGAGTTTTGTGTTTTTCTTGGCAGGTACGAGTTTGCGAGCTTGAGCAGGAGGGATATCGAGGTTCTGGGCTGAGCATAGACGAATGACTTGCACGTGAATGCTTACTCTCCTCGATACACTTTGGTTTGCACACCCTTTTTTCCCTCTTCTTTTTCTTTTTTATCTTTTTGAGTTGGTTCTTTCCCCGGTCTTTTCTTTCGAGTCTTATGTTCTTGTGTTAGCTGCTAGTTTTGGTTCATGATATGAAATTGCTAGGTCCATTATTTGACTTCCTGTTTTGTGTCGAAGCAATGAGGGCATTGCCTCATTTTAAGTGTGGGGGAGTTATTCGGATATTTGCATGCTTATATGGTGGGCCGGTCTAGTTTTAGGTTTTTGTTTTGTTGAGCATGTGGTATTGGTGAATAGTACGACTTGTTGATGAATGTTTGATGAAATTGGGAAGTTATGATGACGGACGTGTGGTCATTGTCTCGGTATATGCTTGATTGCTTTGAGTGACATATATTTGCCTTGTGAGGTTTTGATCCTTACTCTTCTTTCTTGTGAGATATTGGTCATATTCTTGAATGATTAGAACTTGCCTTGAGTTTATTTGAAAGGAATCGATTAGAGTTTGAAATTGCGAAAGTGATTGAGGCGTTTTGTTTGATTAGCTCTCTTTAGCTTTGTTCTTTGATCCTAAACGTTATTATCCCTAGTAGCCCGTTTGAGCCTTGAGCCTTTTCTTGTCAGCCATGTATATAATGTATTTTGTTGACTGATTTTGTGATGATTGGTGAATATGGTGTCGTTGTTGAATGAGGTGAATTGGAGTTGGATTTCTATTGCTTGACCTATATAAAAAAAAAAGAACAAAAAAACAAACTTGAGAGTTCACAGGACGAATCGAATGGATTCTGCTCCTCTTACTAGTCGATTCATTTTGATAGGTAATGAGCATTGGGAAACTACTGTAGGAAACTTGGATGACCTCCAATGTTCACACCTACAGAATGTTGTCCTTTTGATTCAATTTTGTTGGGAAAAAGTTACTCTCCTAATAAAAATAAAAATAAAAAGAAAAAGAAGAAAAAATAAGGTTAAGTGACGATGTTGCAATTTGTTCTGAGCATCTATGTGTTGTTTGTGGAATGTTGGTTGGGTAGTAAGTGTTTTGTCTTGTTGATTCCGGATGAGTAGCAGAATGCTTGAGTATACTCGAGAATCTTGATTGTCTATTTTGAGCTTCTTATCCTTATATATTCATACCTTTACCTAAGCCACATTACGACCCGCGAAGTCCTCTTGATTCGCAAGTTTTGAACTTTGATTATTTTCGAGTAATGTAGACGATTGGCAAGCATATGTTGAAACAAGAATATTGATCAATCTGAGCGATCCCATCATATATTCATGTAAAAGAATGAGTGAGGCATGTACTATTATTTCTGTATTTGAGAGTTTGTCATTTCGAGGCCAAGTTTATATTTGAGGTATATGGTTTCACGGTCGCTGGAATTCGACATGGTTGACTTAGACATTTTGAAACTCTTCTTATTTGAAACCCTATCCATGCTCATGTCTATTTTTTTTTTTTTGTTCAGGACGAACAAAGGTTTAAGTGTGGGGGAGTTGTTTGTCTCCTTTTTGTTGCATTTTTCGTGTTTATTTTATCTTTCTTTTTCCCCCATTTTAGGTCGTTTCTTTAGTTCTTAGTCCGTTTCGTGTTTTATTATGTGTATTCCTTCATCTTGAGTCTTTAGGTGTTTTTCGTTTGTTTTTCCGGTTTTCTTTTGTGTTTTGTCGTTTTTGGTGTGTAGGTCAGGAGCTTCGGGTGAATTTTCTCTTCAGGAAAATTTGGTTTTGTGAGCATAACTGGATAGATGGGTTCGTTGGTGACGCATAGCAAAAAACGAAACTCGATTCCGAGTTCGGACGAGCCCAAACGAGCTCGAAACGTAAAGCAGCGCGCAGCTGCCCAGTTTTAGTCGCCGCGGCCGCGAGGGTCCCAAAAGTCCCACTTCTGTCCGGATGATTCTGCGGCCTCGGGGATGGTCGCGGCCGCGAGATTTCTTCACCGTGACCTCGGAGGTCGCGACCATAATTTTAAAAGCTTGATTTTGTTTGTTATTCGAGGACTTTGGAGGGGGACTCGTTCCCAGACCAGAAAATCCCCCAAAAACCCATTTTTTTCCCTTCTCTTACCCTAAGAACACCATCTTGATCTTGTTTTTCACTTGGATTTCTTCATTACTTTCGGATTAATCTTGTATTTCATATTCAACTATCAATTCTGTTTTAATCGTAAGTTTTCTATTCATTTAATCCATGAATATGATTGCTTTGATTGTTGTGGTTGATGGTGTTGAATTGAATATGAGTGGCTAATTCCTTCTGTTAGGGATAGGGGATGATTGTTCTCGTTTAACGTGTATTTTTCGGGCTTGATTCATTTGTTCTTGTGCGAGTAAATTTAATTAGGAATTGATGAATTCTTGCTTGATGATTTGATATAACCTAAGAGTGACACTTAGGTTAATTTATTGATATAATCGAAGAGTGACACTTTGATTTTGTGCTTGATTATTGATTTGTTGAGTTAGGGTTTATTGATCCTACATGATTAGTTGATTAAACACCTTCTAATTGAATTAGCAACTTTTAGAACCGAAGGGGAGAAGTCGTAGACCTAGGCTCGCATGAGATAGATGATTTCGTAACTGAATAATCTATGGGTTTTGGATTGAAATACATGCTTGTCGGTGTCTTGTCCCTTGTTACAAAAAGTTATTGGGATTGGATACTGGGCCGGTATTGTATGCTCAAACTTGCTCGTCTATGTTCAATTCCTTGTTACGAAGAGTTATTGGGAGTGAACCGCTAGACGTGTAGGCGAGAGTGTCAATTCCGACCCGAACGATCAATTGTCTGGCTTTACGTTGCGAACTTGAATAAATTATCCCCGATTCCCTAGTTTCTTTATTATTATTTAGTTGGTATTTTAGGATTTATGCTTTTATGCTATTTCTTAATTGATAGTTAATTCCTCCCCAATCTGATTAGAGTGTTTAGGATTTATTTTTTCTTTTTTGTGTTATCAATACCAATTCTAAATTCCGAACCGTCTTCCTCGAGAGATCGACCCGGGAAACGAATCCTTCGATTTGGTACTCGGTAATATAACAATTTGTACACAACAGCGGCGAGATGAGAGGCGGCGGCGGTTGTGCAAGAACAGACGGAGGTGACTGCGCGGCGGTGCTCCGGTGGCCGGAAGGTGGGCTCGAAACTGATGGCTGTCGGCGGAAGGCGGCGGTGATGTGGTGGTTGGCCTGCCGGAAATCTGTATGTGTGTGTGTGTAGTGTGTGTTCAATGCGTAAAGATGAGAAAGAGAAGAGGTTGAGGAGAGAGAAAAGTGTATTGAATTGATTTAATGAGTGGATTCCACTTTACATGTTTATTTACCACCTTACTCTTAATTATTGGTCAAATACACATATTTGACCACACTATGGTCAATAATTACCAGATTGTCATTAATAATTGACCATAATTTGACTTCATCATAACCATTGATATGCTTGATCACATGGTCCAAACTTATTCTCATTTCTTGCATTAAGAATCATTCTCATATGATCCCTTACACACACACACACACACACACACACACACACATATATATATATATATATATGAGTTAGTTCAAATAAAAACTAGTTCTGGCATTTTTATAAATTTTAATTATATTACACTTTGGTTCATGGATCAAATCATTAATTTAATAAAACTTTAATAATTGCACTTTAATGTACATTACATTGCACCGTATCGATTTCGGAATTGCACATTAAAAATATCACTATACAGACTGTACCATATCGTTATACAAATTGCACTTTAATGCATGTGATATTGCACTTTATCGCAACAATACATTTCACTATACAGACTGGATCTGCCCGTGGCAAGGCTGAGTCTGTCTATCTGAGAAGGGTAAGGCTCGGTTGCCCGAGCGTCGTGTGGTCCTAGATCTGGTCTGAGGACGGTGGTGATCTGGGCTCGTCGAGAGGATGTCCTCTAGAGATCTGGTCTTAGGGTGGACTGGGCTCTCAGGGGGGCATCCTCCCGAGGGAGCGGCTGGGGATTGCCCGAACCAGCAACGTGCATGGTCCGGTCAGGGGGAGGTGTGGGCTCCTCCTCCTGGAGGGGGGTTGGGTCGGCAGGCAGGGTCGAGAGGTCCCCAACTGTGGGCATAGAGGTGGCACTGGTCGTGGGTGCAACCAAATGCTCACTCTCAGAAGAGAGGCCAAGGGAAGCTATAGTCCCGGCCAAGGGGGTGTAGGTGGGAGGAAGCCCCGAATCCTGCGGGTCTTCCATAGATATGAAGAGGTTGCTGGCGCGGGAGCTGAAGGCAATGGTCGCTAGAGGGACAAACGAATCTATCTCGTCATTCAAAAGGTCATCATCATCAAAGGGAGAGATGATCGTATCCCCTGGGGTATTGGAAGTGGAAGCAGGCTCATTCACCGTCTCTGAAGCGAGGGCAGAGAAGAAGGACTGAACCGCCACGGGAGCATTCTGGAGGGACTGGTGAGGGAACAACCCCGTGGCTCTTGACTTTGGCCCGTCCAGAGCAGCTTCCTTGGGACAGTTAGGCTGGGGAGCCTTCCCGACCTGGTGCGGGGCCTCAATGACAGCCTTACCCTTGTCTTTTTGTCCCTTCAGGGACTCAGGCGCACGGGCAGGGGCCTTACCCTTCCCCTTTGGGTCCTCTTGAGAAGATGAGGGGCCCGGTTTAGCCGTCCGACGGCGTGGGGGAAGTGACGGTCGGGGCTTGTTGCCCTTGGTGTAGCAGTCCGACGCAGCGTGACCCACATGGTCACAGAGCGTACAGAAAGGTGGAACTCTCTCATAAACCACCTTTTGGACAGTGACTCTTCCTCCCTGGTTGAGCTCAATCTCCTCGATGAGCTCACCACGGAGGTCTATCTCGACGCACACTCGTGCGACGGATAACCTCGAGCGGTTGGCCGTGGGGGCATCAACCTGGATCGGCTTGCCAATACAACTGGCAATCGAGGAGAGTATAGTGGGGTTAAAGAGATGAGGCATAAGGCCTGGGAGACAACACCAGACTGGGACAATGGGTGACTCAGTCGAAGTGGAGAAGTTGGGGGTGTACTTAAACACTCGTCCAGAGCACCCACAGACGTTCACATACGTCTTGATCCAAACCTCGTAATAATCCTCTCTCGACTCAAAGAACACAAGGTAGTGGTTGAAATTTAAGAACTTAGGGGTGACTCTACCCTTAAAACCCATCTTGCCTAATCCAACAGATAAGTCTCGGAGGGAGGGGACAGAGAATGAAAACTTCAAAATGAGTGCATTATCAAACGGTCCGACTAAGGAAGAAACAACGGGCTCAGGGATACTAACCGTGAACCTTCCTGCCTCGGAGCGCGTGATAGTCCCAAGTTGCTTATCTCGGTATGGCTCAAGCGATAGCCCCTGGTTGCCCGTCTTGCCGGTAGAGTAGCTGAAAATCACATCCCGGAATGATCGTCCAAGTGACCTCAGGGCCCACCTGCCAGTGACTCTTACCATGTCGCAACCAATAGACCTCTAAGTCTTCTAACCAGGTTGACCTCTACTCCTAGTTGTCTAAGCGAGCTCTGATACTGAGGTGAAGCTCCTATAAATCGGTCATACCCGAGCTAATCACTCAGGTCTATTTATCGAGCTATTTTGGTTTCTAAATCATCTACACCCCGCATTTCAGAATGTGCTCATTGTGGCCTGACCTCACTAAAGTCCCAACCCATTACTGATTTAGGTAGATGATTATCTGCTTCACCTTCTTGTTGTTCCATTACTTATTATTATCTATGTTTGCATATCCTTGACCTTGTGTAGTTGCGCTGATGGCTTCCACTCTTTCTAGGCCGACTCCATGAGAAAATTATTGCGCCCAAAACGACCACGATGGGCAACTACCAAGGTACTGCAGATACCTCCCTTGGACAAGAATCCACAATCCCTGAGCCACCTCAGCCCCCCTCTCCCCTCAGTATGAGAGCTCGAAGCGCCTGACCTCCGACAAGAATGGTGGCAGATAAAAAAAATAAAAATAAATAAATAAATAAAAACAGAAGGAGGATGCTCAAATTAAAAAAAAAAAATTACTTTTTAACACTTTGAATAGTGTTCTTTTAATGTATGTAATTATTCTAACGTGAAATTTATAATTCTAAATTTCACCCGACCATCAAAAGCTAATTTATTAATATATAACTTAATTTTTCAGTAGTATTATCAATACAAAAGATATATTCAAGAGAGTTTTAATTTATTCACAGTTAAGTCGAATACATTTTATAAAAATATATCAATATTTTAAACCATTCATTAAGCTAATATAATTCAAATATAATTATTTTATTATATATTTTAAGTGATTTTTATTGATGAACATAATTCATATCTACAACCATGAAATAATAATTAAATTAATCGATTATTTTTATAATTATAACGAATACATTTTTTTTAAAAATTATTTCAACAAAATTACTACGAAATTGGTATTATGGTCTTATTCAAAATATTTGTACTCAGTCAATTATTCTACTTAAGTCAATTTATATTTAATGTGTTTTAGCCATTGTATAAAGAAAAAAATAACTATTTTTTCATTTGTAGAAATTGCTAATAACTAAAGCTTAATTATATGCGAAATATAAACAACATTCTTTTCGTGCCCAAAACTATGTCAATGATGGTAATATATAGATATCGATTTTTATCAACCTATATACCATTTTAATGATTACCAAATGCCACTTGTGTTACTTGAGTGTAATTTTTATTTATTCTATTTATTAAATTTATATGATTTAAAATTTTACATTTCTCACAATTAAATAGGACCCTTAATGCGAGAAATAGGAATAAATCGTAGCCATTAGATCGGATGATCTAATGGCTAAAAAAAGTCAAAATTATACCTTCAAGGGTATTTTGATAATTAATATTACACATCACCAACACATCCCCATACCACATCACCCACCCCACACACCTAACACATACAAAACACATGCACACACACACACCTAACACACGCATACACACTCTGCACACCCACCCACCCACCAGACACACACTGTACACATTAATCACACACACTGTACACATTAATTACACACACTATACACCATACATAAACACACACACACACACACACACACTGTACATTAATCGCACACACTTACACACACACACATACACACACATATACGTACATATAAGAAGCTCCTCCACCGTCGACCGCCGGTATCCGCCGCTGTCACCGGCCGGCATCCTCGCCGCAACAGACTGTGAGCACGCACCGACGCGTGCAACTGCCAACTGGTCTGTGAGCTCCTCCACCGTCGACCGCCTCCTGCCGCCAAGGTTCATGAACGCGCCGCTGCATCTCCACCAGACGCAGTCATTCTGCCGGACGCGAAAGAGCTCCGACCAGTTGCTGTCATCCGCCTCCACCACGAAGCTCCAATCGTTGCAGTCGTCGCCGACACACTCCGGCAATAGTTCACGGCCGTCGGGAACCCGTCGTCAGACGTGGCAATGCCCGCATAGGTCGCAGTGGCGGGAAGCTCCAACACGAAAGAAAACATCGCTCCGGCCATGGACGCAGGACGTCGCGACCGGAGATAGCTGGTCGACGGCGGGTGGGGTGGTGGAGGATGGAGATGAATTTGGAGAGGTGATGATAGCAATATAAAAATGAAAATGGATTGTAGGATTGGGCACATTATTGAGAATTAGATTAGGTGTAAGGATCTATTTGCAATTTTAACAGTTGTAATTATATTTCAATTTAACCCACATGCCAAATTTATAATTATTGAAAGCAAGGTTATCAAAATCGCGACTTTGAGTCGTAGAATCGCCGATTCTACGACTCAAAGTCACAAAATCGATTCTAAGTCGCTCAAAATCGCAAAGGCATGTAAAGTCGCTGCAGAATCGGTAGAATCGGTCAAAATCGTAGAATCGGACCGATTCTACGACTTTGACCGATTCTGTGCAAAACTCAAAAAATGAACCAGATTTTAAAATTGGGCTGCGTTTACGCACTTGGGCTGTTTCTTTTGATTTTTTTTTACACAAATTGGCCCAAAGAAGCATAAATATTCCCTTCCCTTGGCCCAATCTAAAACAAATTAATTAAAATAAATTTAAAAAATACCCAAAAATCCTAAATTCCCTAATTTGAATTCATTTTCCCCTAATTCCCTCTGCTCTTCTGTCACAAATCGCGACTTCTTCACCTCCATCCCTCGCCGGCCGACCGTCGTACTCCGACGTTAAACTCAAATCCATCTCTCTCTCTCTTCTTCTTTGGCCTCCAATTCTCCATAATCCACAGTTCGCACGCTTGTAGCCTGTGATAGTCTTCGACGTTAAAATGGCTCAGCCTCGACGCCTGCGTCTTCTTCGTCGGAGCAGACTTCTCAGCAATTAAGCTTCATCGCTTTGTTTTTCTCCCGTTTAGAGGTAACCATTTATCCCTACTTATCTCCCTGTAATTTGTTTTTATCATTGTTGGAACAGGGGAAATTCACAGAATCACAGTTTTAGGAACTAAGAAGATTGAATTTTTTGTTGACGCCTTGATAGCCGTGACTTTGGTTCTGACTTTAGAGTTTGGACTATATGTGACGTTTGAATGGCTGTGTCTATGTATTTGTAAGTGCTAACTTTGAAATTTGAACGCGCAGAGTGTTAAAATTTGAATATTTTATATTTTGAAAAACAAGTGGTGGTTTTTTTTAGTATTTTGATACATATTCTTGATGATTACCATAAAACTTGTTAAAATAATTAATTTTAGACGTTTTGAGTAGAGTCTTACGATTTTACGATTCCAATTCTACAATTCCGATTCTGCACACAAAACGATTCTACTTAGAATCTCGATTTTGAAAACCTTGATTGAAAGTTAATAAAAGGTTATTATTGTACCTTTTGTTATGTATATATATTAAAACATAAATAAATTATTAAATACAATAATGTAAAATATAAAATAACATAAAAATATTTTATAGTAATGAGTAAATTATATAATAAAAAATAATAAATAAAAAAATATTTTAATAATTTAAGTTAATTCAATGTGTAATTATATATATTAAATAATTTTTTAATACACCTAATTTATAAATTAATGCACGTTATACAGTACGATGTTCCACTTTATAAAACAACAGGTTGCACTTTATAAGACGACACGTTGAACTTTATCGACATAATTAATGTCACTAGCTTCCGCCGAAAAATATTACGCATAAAAATATAAAAATTGGATCTAGCTACATAATTGCACTTTATATATCAATACATGGCACTGTACGGAAATACATTGCACTTTATCAACATAATTAACGTAAATAGCTCCCGCAAAAAATATTAATTGATAAATCAATGCACGTTATATAGCGTGACGTTGCACTTTATAAAACAACAGGTTGCACTTTATAAGACGACACGTTGCACTTTATCAACATAATTAATGTCACTAGCTTCCGCCAAAAATATTACGCACATAAAAATAAAAAATGGATCTACATAATTGCACTTTATATATCAATACTTGTACTGTATACGGAATTACATTGCACTTTATAACACGACATGTTACAACTTAAAACAATACAATACACACGCGTACGAAAAAAAATACGGTAATTCTGCTAATTGATCGAATAAATTACTTGGTTAAATGTCGAATTTAGTCTTTTTGAATAAATAAAATAACTGAACATGAAGAACTATATGAAAAATATTACCAATTCTTTTTTTATTTATATTTTTTAATAAAAAATTATACTATTTTTTATATATTTTTATATGTATTGGCGAATGCACATAATGATTATACTGATTGCACATAAATGCCTACCATATTGCACAAAATCGAACGAAATCCAACGAACATAAATTCGGTATGAAATATTATATTTTGTTTCGATTTTTTTTTTTTACATAACGAGTATTTTCGATACGATGACATTTTTTTATTTAAATAACTAAAATAAAAGCCAAACTATATTAAAAATAATATTTTTATATTTTTTTGTATAAAAAATATTAAGTTATGATTTTCTATTGAAGTATAAAAAAATAATGTAGTTCATTTTATGTATAGTTGTGTATGTATTAAACCTTTACTATATTACCAATTTGCCAATTGTCCTCAATTGAAATAAAATAAAATTTTAAAAATTGCAATTAGGGCCCTAGAATAAATCAAATTCTCACACAAATAACCCCAAAATTCAAACAACACTCATGGTACAGCAACTTGCCATATCCGGCCACAATCACAGAGGTCGTCGGCGGCCGACGTTGGCCTGTTAGTCGCCGCCGACATTCACCGACGATTTTCCAGCGAGAAGCCAAGATGACGGGAAAATTCACGACATTGAAGCGGCCATTGACGGAGGCAGCATGAGTGGCCGACGGACGACAAGGACTGGAAGTGGGGGTCGGTCTGGAAATGACGACAGCGACGTTGCCGGTGTCGGTGATGACGGAGGAGCTCGACATGTTTTTGTACGGTGGCGAGGGCGGTGGCGGAATGCTGATGGCGAGCTGAAAATGGCGATGGCGAGTTGAGAAAGGGGACAACAGCGGGCTGAAAAGCGGCGACAGGCAGAAAGCCGGTGGCGACGAGATGAGAGGCGGCGGCGGCTGTTTGTCTCATTTTTGTTGCGTTTTTCGTGCTTATTTTATCTTTCTTTTTCCCCCATTTTAGGTCGTTTCTTTATTTTTTAGTCCGTTTCGTGTTTTATTATGTGTATTCCTTCATCTTGAGTCTTTAGGTGTTTTTCGTTTGTTTTTTCGGTTTTCTTTTGTGTTTTGTCGTTTTCGGTGTGTTGGTCAGGAGCTTCGGGCGAATTTTATCTTCAGGAAAAGTTGGTTTTGAGAGCATAACTGGATAGATGGGTTTGTTGGTGATGCATAGCAAAAAACGGAACTCGATTCCGAGTTCGGACGAGCCCAAACGAGCTCGAAACGTAAAGCAGCGCGCAGCTGCCCAGTTTTAGTCGCCGCGGCCGCGAGGGTCCCAAAAGTCCCACTTCTGTCCGGATGATTCCGCGGCCTCGGGGATTGTCGCGGCCGCGAGATTTCTTCACCGTGGCCTCGGAGGTCGCGACCATAATTTTAAAAGCTTGATTTTGTTCGTTATTCGAGGACTTTGGAGGGGGACTCGTTCCCAGACCAGAAAATCCCCCAAAAACCCATTTTTTTCCCTTCTCTTACCCTAAGAACACCATCTTGATCTTGTTTTTCACTTGGATTTCTTCATTACTTTCGGATTAATCTTGTATTTCATATTCAACTATCAATTCTGTTTTAATCGTAAGTTTTCTATTCATTTAATCCATGAATATGATTGCTTTGATTGTTGTGGTTGATGGTGTTGAATTGAATATGAGTGGCTAATTCCTTCTGTTAGGGATAGGGGATGATTGTATTTTTCGGGCTTGATTCGTATGTTCTTGTGCGAGTAAATTTAATTAGGAATTGATGAATTCTTGCTTGATGATTTGATATAACCTAAGAGTGACACTTAGGTTAATTTATTGATATAATCGAAGAGTGACACTTTGATTTTGTGCTTGATTATTGATTTGTTGAGTTAGGGTTTATTGATCCTACATGATTAGTTGATTAAACACCTTCTAATTGAATTAGCAACTTTTAGAACCGAAGGGGAGAAGTCGTAGACCTAGGCTCGCATGAGATAGATGATTTCGTAACTGAATAATCTATGGGTTTTGGATTGAAATACATGCTTGTCGGTGTCTTGTCCCTTGTTACGAAAAGTTATTGGGATTGGATACTTGGCCGGTATTGTATGCTCAAACTTGCTCGTCTATGTTCAATTCCTTGTTACGAAGAGTTATTGGGAGTGAACCGCTAGACGTGTAGGCGAGAGTGTCAATTCCGAACCGAACGATCAATTGTCTGGCTTTACGTTGCGAACTTGAATAAATTATCCCCGATTCCCTAGTTTCTTTATTATTATTTAGTTGGTATTTTAGGATTTATGCTTTTATGCTATTTCTTAATTGATAGTTAATTCCTCCCCAATCTGATTATAGTGTTTAGAATTTATTTTTTCTTTTTTGTGTTATCAATACCAATTCTAAATTCCGAACCGTCTTCCTCGAGAGATCGACCCGGGAAACGAATCCTTCGATTTGGTACTCGGTAATATAACAATTTGTACACAACAGCGGCGAGATGAGAGGCGGCGGCGGTTGTGCAAGAACAGACGGAGGTGACTGCGCGGCGGTGCTCCGGTGGCCGGAAGGTGGGCTCGAAACTGATGGCTGTCGGCGGAAGGCGGCGGTAATGTGGTGGTTGGCCTGCCGGAAATCTGTATGTGTGTGTGTGTGTAGTGTGTGTTCAATGCGTAAAGATGAGAAAGAGAAGAGGTTGAGGAGAGAGAAAAGTGTATTGAATTGATTTAATGAGTGGATTCCACTTTACATGTTTATTTACCACCTTACTCTTAATTATTGGTCAAATACACATATTTGACCACACTATGGTCAATAATTACCAGATTGTCATTAATAATTGACCATAATTTGACTTCATCATAACCATTGATATGCTTGATCACATGGTCCAAACTTATTCTCATTTTTTGCATTAAGAATCATTCTCATATGATCCGTTACACACACACACACACACACGCACACACACACACACACACACACATATATATATATATATATATGAGTTAGTTCAAATAAAAACTAGTTCTGGTATGAGAACAGTGAGAACCATTTTTTATGCTATTTTTAATTGTGTATGATGCTATTTTTCATATTAGATGATGCTATCATTTTTACAAGTGCTACCAGAAATTGTGTTGCTATTTTTAATAAAATTTATCCTAGTTAAAAATAACATCAAACACAACCAATCATAGCACTGCGCCCAAATAAAAATAGCGGTTCTCACAGTTCTCACATTAAGACTTGGTTCTTATTTGAACTACATCCTATATATATATATATAGGGCCACGCTCCGTGAGAATGATTCTTAATGTGAGAAATGAGAATAAATATGGTGCACGCGATCAACTCAATCTAACGGATATCAAGCAGATGGCGACAATTAATACTGCAATTAAATCGAAGGGCACGTTTGTAATTCAGCGAACCTACCTCACACCACGCCACTAGAACCCACCCCCCTCTCTCACATGGACACACCCATAAAAACACACACACTTCCCGTCAGAACTCGGCCAGACCATTACCGGTCACCGCCCTGCCGTCGGCCAATACCACCTCCGTCGTCGCCATCTCAGAGATTCCCGCCTCCACATGAGCAGACCACCAGAACCGACCTCGGTCGCCCACGAATCTGCCGCCATAAAATGGTAGAGCCACCTCCAATCGATCCATCGCCGAAGTCCGTGTCCAGTGGAGGCCCGCGACGCCGCTCACTGGATTCACCGTCCTCCGACGACCTCGAAATCGACCAGTAGAGATTAAAACACATTGGGGCTTCAAATCACAGAAAATCGCGGTCAATAGATTGGGATTTGTCGAATCATTTGTTCAATGAGTAATCACTTCTCTTGATGATGAACCACACAATCACCCGGCTATGGCTTTCTGACATGGCAAAGATGATGAGCGTGAGGCCGCCGCTGCCGAATATCACCCACAAAGTGGACGGAAAATTGAATTTTGGGGTTTGGGTTTTTTTTTTTGAAAATTAGATAGGTTTAAGGAACCTAATTGCAATTTTATAAATTTTAATTATATTACACTTTGGTTCATGGATCAAATCTTTAATTTAATAAAACTTTAATAATTGCATTTTAATGTACATTACATTGCACCATATCGATTTCGGAATTGCACATTAAAAATATCACTATACAGACTGTACCATATCGTTATACAAATTGCACTTTAATGCATGTGATATTGCACTTTATCGCAACAATACATTTTACGCAATAACTAAAGTACTCTGCGTGAAGAAACAAAAGTCCACAAATACCCCTACGTGAAAAATCAAAAATCCACTTGTTTACAGAAATGTACCGCGTGTTTGACTAAAAATAAACCCTTTGACCATGTCTGCATGGGACCCTTTGTTAAAATTGCAGATATAGTACAAAATTATTAAATAAAAATAGTAAAATATTATAAATAATTTACAATAATAAATAAATCATATAATAAGAATAATAAATGAAAAGGTATCTTAATTATTTAGGTTAATTAGATGTAATATTATATGGATTAAAACTAGTTTTCGGATACATATGAGAATAAACTAGTGCATTTTATATAGCGGAATACTGCACTTTATAAATCAGCACATCGAATTTTATAAAACAACACGTTGCACTTTATAACCACACTTCACAATTAATGTCAACAACTCCCGCCAAAACAATAAGCAATATAAATATAAAAAATGAGCGACATAATCCATCACAACATATATCCACACAAAAAAAGAAAAAAACACACAATCCTATTAATTTAAGTATTGCACTTTATATATCAATATATTGCACTTTATACAGCAATATATTGCACTTTATAACACAACACGTTCCACGTACTAAAATTACGGTAATTCCAATGAACGATCGAATAATATTAATTGGTTAATGTCGTATTTAGTTACTTTTAAATAAACAAAATAACCAAACATGCCGAACTATGAAAAATAAGACCGAATTTTTTTTATTTATTATATTTTTTTTTATTATAAATGAAACTATTTTTTTTGTCTATATTTTTTATGTATTGCGAGTGCCCATTAGGGTTATACGAAATGCACATAAATGCCTATCAGATTGCACAAAATCGAACAAAATCCGGCGAAAAGAATTTCGATACGAAATTTTATATTTTGGATCTATTATTATTATTATTATTATTATTATTATTATTATTATTATTATTTTTTATATTAAAAACCAACTTATATTAAAATATTATATTTTATATTTTTGTATAAAAATTTTAAACTATTATTTTCTATTGAAGTATAAAAAACTAATATAGTGCAATGTATTATTGTGTATGTATTTAATTTTATTATATTATCAATTTGCCTAATTGTACTCAATTGAAAATATATCAAAACTTCAAAAATTGCAATTAGACCACACTAATAAATCTAATTCTCACAAAAACAACCCTAAAAACTCAAACAAACACATGATGTACAGATGCTACAATCGGTCAAATAGCAGTGGTCATACCGACCAAAATCGCATTGGTCATCCGGCCAAAGAGGACGTGCAGCGGCGGAGGGTGAAATATGTGGTGTAGGCAGGTCTGTGGGCAGATGGCAACCGGAGGAGATGGTGGATGGGGTAGAGCTGTTGGTTGTTACGGGGTGGTCCCGGCGGGTTTAGTGACGTCGGAGGAAGCAATTTGTGACGGAGGCGGGACTATGGGCGGAGGAGCTGCCGGGAAGATTGCAGATGGGGCGGAGGAGTTGATTGGGATGGTTTGTGGTTCCGGCGGTTCAGTGACCGCGGCAACGGAACCGGCAGCGGCGGTCTTCTAAGATGTCGGGCGGTGGTGGCCTTCTGGTGACTGGCGGCGGGTGATGGTCCAGCGGCGGCGTAGATGTGCTCTGCGTGTGTGTGTGTGTTTTTTTTTTTGCAGATCTGAATCGATCGTGAAGGAGGAGGGAGATGAAAATAAAATAAATATTTAATTGGTGAGTGGGTCCCACATAATAAATGTGTATGGACCAACTTACCCTCAGATATTTGTAAAATGTACATATTTGATCACACTATGATCAAATAATTACTAAATTGCATTAATGATTGACCATAGTTTCACTTCATCATGACCATTGGTATGTTAGATCTAATGGTACATATTTATTCTTATTTCTCACATTAACTACCGTTCTCATATGATCCCTTCTCTCTCTCTCTCTATATATATATATATATGGTTAGGATCAAATGAGAATGATGCTTAATGAAAGAAATAAGAATAAATCCAGATCATTGGATACATCATGTTAATGGTTAGAATTAAGCCAAAATATGGTCAATCATTAATGGCAACATGGTAATTTAACATACACATTGTGGTCAAATGTACATATTTACCCATTTAGTAAGGGTAAAACAGACAATGCACAAAATATTACAACTCATTCACCTAGTGGGCCCCACCACCTCCACCATAATTAACCTCACTCTCTCTTTCTCTCTCATAGAAATACAGAATGTATAATTTGTCCCCGTCGTTTGAGTTTCCTTCCACCGGAAAAGAAGTCGCCACCACCCACTGCCATTCGCCGTCGTCCGACGTCGCTGCACCCCGCCACCCCCTACCATCTGTTGCATCTCTCTAGCACCAAATCTTTGCTTTCTCTGCCGCTCGTCGCTGCCAAAAAATCCTTCTCTCCCGGCGTCGGCCGCGTCATTCACCTGCCGGTGAGCTTTGAAGATATCGTGGCGACTCCGCAACCAGCCATCGCACATATCGATCTCGGCCGCCACGACTTCCCACTTTCCAGATCTGCCGACGTGCCTCCCGCCACGACGCCGATTAACGGACGAGGGCGGCTGCGGGAGATCAACGGCGGAGAATGTCTAGTTTGCTTTTT
>BKCP01009070.1:1712418-1752417 GCA_008636005.1 Striga asiatica | reverse complement strand
GTTGGACAGCGGCAGCGGCGTTTGGTGACTACAACGGCGGTGGCGGCGGCGGAGTTTGGTGAAGACGATGGAGGTGGCTGCGGCGGCGGCTTTTGGCGACGTGGATGGCGGCGGTGGCGCTGCAGAAGATGAGTAACGGTGGTTTTCTATTTTTTAGGGGCTGGGTCTCTTTTGTGGAAATTTGATATCCTTAGAGGGCTATTTTGCAATTTCTACACTTTCAATATATGTGTACTTTTATTTATGTATGACATTTTATAATTAAATAAATATTAATTGATGCACAATAATGAAACGCTAGATGCACAATATTGTGTGTATGTGTGCACTTTAAAAATAATGGCATAAGTATACGGAATTATTAAAAATTTTATAAATCCGCCATTTTTTAGGATATGTGAATTTCACAAAATTGTGTATAGATATGCACCTTAAAAGTAAAAAAACAAATAATCAAAATGAAATGTAAAGGTCGAACTAAATATTCACATTGTAATTTTATTAAACTATATATTTTGAACCACATATTGTTCGGTCGGTTTGCTTGTCTCGGTCGTTTTAATTAATAATGTCGACATAGAATTAAAATATTCAAAATTTTAAAAGAATTAAATTGAAATATAAAAAATCAAACCGAAATATAAGACTTGGAACCCAAAATATATAGTTCGGTATGTTTGGTTATTTCGAAACGAGAATAAAATTTTCAATCGGTCAATTTCGGTCCATACTGTGCAATATGATAGTCATTAATGTGCAATTTTCTAATAATATTTTGCAACTACGACACAATACGTGTAATGGTTAACCGAATTACCTTAAATAATCGAAATTTTTTATTATTTATATTATAAAAATATATTTAGTATTTTAATAATTATATTTAATACGCTATAGTATTCGTGGTCGAAAAGATATAATATATGCATAAATCGTTAAAGTGCATTTCCACAAAGACCAATGTGCAGATCGTCTAACATTATTGTGCAATATATTTTTTATGTGTATTTCATATTTAGAAAACTTTAATTAACGTGTATATCATTTAACATTATTTTTCCATTTATTAAATTATTTATATAATAAAATATATTTAATATTTAGTATTTTATTATTTTTATTTAATGTTTATATTACTTTGTTGGTTGAAAAATATCTAATATATATAAAAGAATATAGAATATTATAATTTTAATTTAGTTATTATTTTTAAAGACAAAACTGACATCTAACCGAGACAATTGAAATTTAAAACTAAAAACAAATAATATAACCGACATATAAAAAAAGGAAAAATTAATTCAGTCAATTTCGATCGCTATTGTGCAATATATAATAATTAATGTGCATTTTGTATAAAACTATTGTGCTGTCACATTGCATTTATATTTGTTGTGATGAAATCCAATATATTGTGCATTTTATTTAAAATTAATATGCATTTATCAAACTTTCTAAAATTATGGATTTGCCACATGAATCTAATTGGAATATAATAAAAAAATATTAAATTGCAATCAAGTCATTTATAAACATCTAATTCCCAAAAAAATGCCCAAACCCCAAAATGTGCCATCTTCTACCCTACCACCTGTCCGCGCCGGCAGCCCCTCCCGCCGGCGACATCCGGAGGTACTAAATTGGATATAATAGACTTCTTAATATATGCAAATAGATCCTTACAACTCATCAATTTTTCAAAAACAAAAAAAAAAAAAACCCTCCAAATCCAATTGATTTTTCATGGTTTTGTCCGGCATTTGGAGCTCCGGCCATTCTCAGCCGTTCGAAGATCTCAGGCGAGTTTCCAGGCCGTTCACCGCGATCTGCCAGGCCATTTTCACCTTCCGTCCAGGCGGCCCTGCACCCTGTGGATGTGCCGACGCCGCCAGCGAAACTGAGGCGAACCACAACATAGAGGGGCGAAATGGGCGGCGCGTGGGTGGTGGAAGAGGTGTTGTATCGACCTCTGAAAACCGGCGACGGTCCCCCTGAGACTTGTGACGAAATTGAGAGGCGGAATCGAAAACTCCGACGAGGTTGAAGAAAAACGGCGACGACTGGACGGTGGGCGATAGCGGCGGAGGAAGTCGGCGGCTGCAGCGAAACTGGTTGTGGTGGCCGGCGAGGTGTGTGGGGGGGGGGCGGTTGTGTGTGTTTCGGTGTGTGTGCGTGTCTGCGAGAGAGAGAGAGAGAATTGAATTGGGGAGAGAGAGACAACTTTTAATTGGTGAGAGAGAGACAGGCGTGAGTGATTGAACCAAATAATTGGGGAGTGGGGCCCACTAATAGATAGTTGGTGTAGTTGTGTGTGAGTAAATGTCTATAATACCCTTAACGAATCTAGAACTGCTGATTTTTTTTTTAACTGTTGGATGATCAAACCTAATGACTAGGATTTATTCTTATTTCTTTCATTGAGAACTATTCTCAGCGGAGGGCGACCCTATATATATATATAACTTTTAATATATGTGTGTGTGTTTATATTACCATCGTTTTTTTAAAGAATCAGCAAACCATCAAAACAAAACTTGTATAAAACAAAACATTTATAACTTGTACTAAATCTTCTCAAATTTCTTAATGAACTAATCAATTTTAGTTTTATTTAATTAACTAATGCCTAATAGTAATTGCCAAAATTGGCCAAAATGTCTAGGCGGGAACATTTGTGACAAATATAGTAAAATAGATTGATCCATTATATTGATATATAGATATGCAGATATTAATTTTTTAATAATTATTTCTTCTTACCGTGCTTTAAAATTTTTCTTCTTAATTTATTCTCTTTCCATATTACATAAAATTTTGTATATTATACTACTGGAAGATTATATATAAAACGATAAATAATTAGCAATAAAGCATCAAAACCTCAAACGACAATTCTAAGTAAGTTGAGAAATTGATAAGCAAACAAGATCATGTCTAAATTTTCATTTTTACATCCATCATATCCCTCTTCCCACTTTTCTTTAACTAGTAAAGTGCACGTGCAATGCACGTGGTGGTGAATGTATTTGCCAATTAAATTTAGTAAAATAAATTAATTAATTTATTAAAAATATCATTGCAAGAAAGAAATAAAATGTAGAACAAATGAGCTCATAATGTAATTATTTTTTCTGATTAAGTTTTGTAAAATGAATAAATTAATTTATTAAATATATCTTTGCAAAAATGAAACAAAATGTAGATCAAATTAATGACACAAAATGTAGAACAATTTGTTTTTTCCAAAATAACTTAACGATGTCTTAATATAAAAAGAATTAAATAACATATTACAACCCCAACAAAAACACTAAATAAATAAATAATGACTAATATATATTTTACATGCATTAGTTCTTTTATTTGTTTATGTTAGATAATTCAATAACGATCTCTTTCATTTTGGTTTTGATGTCCTCATAAGAAGCATTGTTGATTCAATAGTATTGCAAATTCATCTTAATTTAAAGGGCAAAACATCTACTTTATTCAAACACTTAAGAAATATTCTAGCCAAACATATAGTGAAATTTCGTGGTTGTAATATCTTTATATTTCTACTAAGAATGCATGAATATCTCTGTAAAATAACCAATCGTGCCATTAAAATTGTTGATTATTTTTTATCATTGTATAAACTACTATATTACTCTCTCTCTATATATATATAGACAAATTGATACCTACCCCATGGATGTGTCGCCCTATGGATGGGAATGAATTTCATCTCCAAATAAAAGTTGACTTTCAAAATCTCAATTATACTTTTCCCGATATTATTTTTTGAAATCATCACATATTACCTAAAAGTACATACTCTAAAATAATTGCACATATGTTCAAGCACAATACACCAATGAAATTATAAATATTCATATAAGAAGTGTCAACTTCATTCAAACATTTGCCGCTGGAGAGGTGGAAGATAATAGCGTGTCACAACAGCTTTTTAACGGTACCGAACTCAGCTGTGTATCAGTGGTAAGTGTGGTGGTGGCTCATCTCATCGCATATGTGATTTGTGTCGTTCAGCTGAAATATAGCAAAAACGGGCCGTAATCAAAATTAATGCACTCTTATGTTGTGTTCTCACAAATTTGCCGCTTAATTTGTGTTTGGATGTTCATTTTCCTGATATTGATGATGTTNTCTACAGATTATTTTTTTTTTTGGTACAAAAGAGGAGGCCATTCACCTAAACTATTACTCGACGGGGATATGAGACCCCAATATTATCATGTTCGAGCCAAGTTCCTACTCCCACGGGGGGGGAGGTGATGCGATGTAAACCGATCGGGTAGGCTTCCGCCAGGCTCGCCATGTAATCAGCCGCATAATTGGCTTCTCTATGTACGTGTTGGATCCGAACACTCCATTCTCTTTGGACCAAATTCCGAATGGCCTTAACCATTGCTTCATGGGAACCATGTCCGCCATTGGCTCCACAAACCATCTTTTGCACGCAAAGGCTATCCACCTCGGCAATAACATGACTGTATCCCAGCTCCCACGCTAGCTGTAACCCTTGGAAAAGACCCCATAGTTCAGCCCCAGTAATAGTGCAGAAGCCAATATTCAAGATGAAACCCTCAATCCACCTTCCCGCTTCGTCACGGGCCAGACCACCCGCATAGCTCAAACCCGTTGTAATATTATGCGCCCCATCAGTATTAACCTTTATCCATCCTTCAGCCGGGGGGTTCCAACGAATCATTCGTGTAATGTGTATGGCAGCCCCGACCCGCTTTGAGATATACATTTTATAAGGTACCTACCTACGTGGAAGTTCCCAAATGAAAAGCGTTGGACTAATCCTTGTAACCATTTCTTTCATATTTGTTACTCTTAAACAAAGAATATAATTTAGTACCTACCAAACAAAAATGATGTTCAATTAATTAAAAAAAGGCACAAACATACAGTTATGTAAGAACCAGACTGAAGGTAGTGGTTTGCCGTTGGGATAAAATCTGGTCTCGGATCTCATCTTACATGTGAAAGGTTATGTGAAATCGGATTTAACCAATTCTAGATCACAATAAACAAAAAATAAAAGATAAACATTGTAAGAATTATCAATTAATTAAATTACGAACGGTCAATTGGATTAAATTGAGAACAAACAAGAAAATTTATGAATTACACACACTAAAGACAAGTAAAAAGTATAATAAGCACCAAAGTAAAAGGGAGGATTGATAAGAGAGGGAGCTAGTGATATGGAAAAATGCTCCTGGACCTGGTTAAATCGGTATCAACATAAACGACCCTTCGACTTTGACTTTGAGCTCCGGTGAACTTCAGTACGCCGAGGAGGAGTCTTAACGGAAAAACCTCCGACGCTCAACACAATACTCGCTCCTGATTATATAGAAAATTATATGAAAGCGTAAAAATGCATCACGTAAAAGTAATACCTTATCACATTTTATATACCAGGTATCTTGCTGCCAAAGTAGAGGCCTTGTTAGGAAAGAGATCCAATTGTATCTATTTTTCTAGCTTAACACATCTCTGAAATCTTGGACTCCTAAGCGAGATACACTTGTCATCCTTAAATGGGTTTTGTCCATTTTTACCATACGACTCTTAGATCCGCAGATCGTCCTAGCGACCTCGTTTTTTGGGGACATACCTTAGGAGGGCACATACCTTTGTTTTTTGGGGACGGGGTAGGTGGCCAAAGACGCTCGTATACCCTCGCTTCTCTATGACCTCAGACACTTCCATCTAGAGCACGATTAAGGGTGCATATTAATCATAATTGTACCCCATCTTACTTCATTCCTTTGTCCTCGAATCTATGTTTGAAGACCTCTTGTCATCTGAGTGAGGCTTCACCTCAGCTTGCTTGACATTGGGCTTGTCATTTTGCAGGAAATCAGCTTCTGATTCTTCCATGTTGATGTACTTCGTGCACCGGGCCAACAGCTCATCAAAAGATTTCACTGGCCTCTTTGCTAGCGAATTTCGACACGCTCTTGGTCAGATTCCTTTAGTTAGACATGTTAGAGTAGAATACCCGGCGTTCCAATCTGATTGGATCTTTTTTTTACTTGTAAAGACAATTTATTGGAATTTATATTTTTTTAGGCATTTATTTATCTTATGTCTTTGCATTTATCATATATTTGCACATATGATAAAGTCCTTAGATCATTATTAGCTATGAGGCATGGTTGCACATTTGATGGAAATCATGGAACATGTCTTTAAAGTTGTGATCTTAAATAAGTTCCAAGTCGATGGGTATTTCAAGATAGGACATTGAATAACCCGATAAGACTTGTGCATATGATGCATGCACGTCGGACGAGGATGTTGCATTCCATCAATATTAACGTGTGGACGCAAATGCATATATGCGGGTGCTTGTTGGGGAACAAGTTCACTGAACATAGCCCGATGAAAATTCTTGGCTAGAAGTTTTTAACTGTCGAATAAGAATTTTCTTGTTGCATAGTACATGACTAATCCTCTGACTTGAGGCGCGATAGTAATTTTGTGCATGTTGTACTTTACTTTGATTTATCCTTTGATTGCTAGACAATCATAAAAAGGGATATTTTGGGTAATGTATTAATGTGTATGGAGGTTTGTCTGTGGCCAACATAGAATTCAACACTTATGTGGATAAGTGAATTTCCTATGCTTTTCATAGTTTGTGATTCAAAGTCCTTGGCCAAAGCAGGATCAATATGGATTCATAAAGGAATCACTAAACTTGAAGTGGAATTATAATTATTAAATCAATTGGGTTTCGACTTATAAATCCATGCCCAAGATTCCATCGGGAAATTAGTTGTCGAAACGATTTTACATGTATGCACTTGCAATTGAAAAGGTTTAATCGCTATTTCACTTAACACTAGATAACCATGCTACTTGCTAGGTGTTACCATGATTTGTTGGTTGTTGAACTTAAGGAGATAATTTCAAGAATATAAATTAATTAGATTAATTCAAATTACAAACGAGTTGTAGACCTACTACTAGTGTTAATCGTGAAATCTCAAAGGGAATTCTATTGCTACTATTGTTGAGAGTGCCTACCTGATGCTTAGGAGTTCAGCTGATGACCGTAGTTATATGAAGGATAGAGTGATACTTGCTCCCATAGTTGATGTTGTTGAGTCCGTTAACGAGTACATGAGCTCATTGCACTCTTCCGAGGGAAGGACTTATCTCAGTTCGGACACCGCCTACAAGTCAAATACTAGATATGACTCTCTTTCAAGATCTTCGTATTCCTCAATTTCTGAATGGGATTAAGTGCTCGGGACTATCGAATCACAATCCATGTAACTATATATCTTCGTATTCCTCAATTTCCCCTATTGTTGGTATCATATTTAGACAAAAAAAAAAAATGGTAATACCATCACAATCCATGTAAAACAATTATCTTATTTAATAGGATACTTACGATCAAATAAACTCTCAAATTTTATTTAAAAAACCATAAAATATTTTAATAATCTTAAAATATGACTCGTTTCTAGAGGCTAAAGTTCATGATTATGTTTTGCAATAAATTTTTATTCTTCTATTTTTTAATCGGCCTCTCCAAAACTACATTTAATTTATCCTTGCATGATGTTCTTTCTTCTCATCAATGTACGACTCTCACCCTTCTTTTATCGTAAGCTCTTTTACCCTCTTTACGACATACAAAAACTGCGGTATTATATACCTCATATTTTTTGCTTTTGTTGGGATAATATATTCTAACAACGAATCCAACTTCTCATTGTTTTGTCAATAGTCTCATACTTCATCAAGGGTATTAAAAATCATTCCAACTCTTGGTTCGTCGTTTGATTTATGGCCGCTATTTAAAAATTCATCGTGCATCGCATCGTCCACAATTTGCTTGTCAATACTTGAAGAATTTTCGAAAACCACATCTCCAACACAATCAATAGAAAATATGTTTTTGATACAATTATCATACGCACACAAAATTTTTTAAAAAAATACAGATTATAAACAAATATAATACTTATACCATTAGTTAAGTAAAAAAATTTTAAAAAATTACAACCCTCCAAATACATTTACATTGAAAATTAAAATATGATACTCATTACTCACTGAGGGAAATCCCAAATAAATAGATAAACAAATAAAATTTGAAAAATTTACTTTGTAGGTTTTCTATTTCTAAGCTCCATTATATTTATCGATACCATGAAATTAAAATTTCTCTGTTTATTATTGAGTCAAAAAAACATAGTATCCATTTCGACGTTTTAGTTAAGTATATGAAGTCATGTTAATTTATTTGTGGGGAGGGGAAACTTAGACAAAAATTCAATTTTGGTCCTCTAAGTTGTCCATTGTCCATTTTTAGTACACCAACTTTCCTATCATAAAAAATAGTACGTAATGTTGCAGTTTCTATCACTATTGGGACATTATTCCAAAAATGATTCATTATATTTTTTTTTTGGATTAATGTCCTAAAAATGTACATATTGTAACATAACTTACTGTTTTTATGAGTAATGTCCCCAAAATGACAAATTGCAACATAATGTACTATTATTGATGAGTGAAAAGTTGGCGTACCAAAAATGGACAATGACCAACTTAGAAGACCAAAATTAAATTTTTGTTGGGAAGCTTACAGCCCTATGCTGTTAACTCAATTTTTAGTTAAGTATATTAAGTCATGTTAATTTATTTGTTCCTTAATTTGAACCATTAGATTTAAATTTAATTTAGAGGATACTAATTAGCTATTGGGATTGATGTTAGTAGATCACAACAACGCCGCCCCAGTATGAAAGCATCTTCAATGCTTTAATGTTCTTATAGGATAAATTTTGATAAATGTCAGTAAGTTAAATGGATTGTGAACCATGTAGAAAAAATGTTAAGTTTACAACTATGAAATTAAAAAAATGATCTCCAATGTACAATGTAGTCTAACTACAATATTATATACTTACCAAATATTAAAATTTTATAATATGTAGTGAGGAAATTAATTAAATAGTTTGAAATTGGTAAGAGTAATTCTCTCTCTTCTTTTCATTGGCTAGCTAGAATGTGGAGGAGAATGTGGATGAACCATATTTTTCTTTACATTGTAGACATTAATTATGACCACACCACTATAATATTTGTGATCACATTGTACATTGAAGGATGGAAAATTGTGACATTGCTACATGTGTTGATGTGGAATGTAATTTACGACAACAATCTTTGAGCACTGAAGATACTCTAATATGATATCAATCACGAAGAATTTTATTAGAATATTCACTTGTGAGTTGTCCCACATCGTTTATATAGGGAAAATAGGTCTAATTTATAAGTTTCATGGGTTACTCCTCCTTCCACCAATTGGTTTTGGGTTGTAACCCCATTTGTGGCTTCATATGGGTTTTTCCTCTTCATGGTGCGCTCTATGTGTATGGGACCGCACTCGTTTTATCCCCTTTTCTTACAANAAAAAAAAAAGTAAATAATTTTTTTAACTAACCTAAGAGTAATATTCATGGCTTTGTTTCTCATCACGCTTGCCAACTTGGCAGCACCATTTTTTGGCCCAAACATATTCTAATTTTTAAATAAAAACATATTCTCTCTCATTACTTGAAAAAAATTATGTTTTTTTATAAATATTTTAACTTATTGTAACTGTATAGATTTGCTAAACATCTATTACAGATGAGAAAGATGATAAATTATGAAAAATATAATTTATATATTCGAATGACATTATGTTATTTTGATGGTATATTTTTTCTACTAGCCAAATAGCACCCCCAATATGAAATTGTTTGTATCTAACATTGCAATTAGCTTTTCAATGCAACTTTCATTGAATTTTTTACAATTCCAATGAAAAATTTTCAAAAGGTAGAAATATGTTCCGAAAAAACAAAATCAAATGAATTCATACAACAATAAATAATGATAATTCGAATCATAAAATTTACTAAAATTTCATTATAATTTAATTTGATCTATGTTGGAATAGCCAATGATATTTTCCAATGAAAGCTATTCAAATGAAATATCCTTTGGAATATTTAGTGGAACACCTTATCGTTGGATTTTTCGTTACAATATAACACTTTATTTTTTGCATTTCCTTTTAAACATTAAAATTTTTATGTTGTAGTTTTTTTATTAATTAATTGCGTTTACAAATTTTTTTATTAAAAATATATTAAACACATGAACTTTTTAGTCCATATAACTTTTTAGAAATCACTCTTTATTTTAACTCATGATTACCTATTAATTTTTTAATTGAATTACAACCTTTTACGTAATAAATATTAAATAACCAAAATAATTATTATTTTATATTGTAATATGATATATATATAATATATTAAAAAACTACTAGCAAATAAAAAGATATTGAAAATTAAAATAATTATTTTTTAAAATATTAAAATTTTCAACCTACATGGATAAAAGTACAAATAACTATTATCTATCACCTAAAAGTTACACATAGAATTAATAAGCACAAAAAATTAAAAAGAAATAAACAATTTGATTTATTTACATCGATAAGTATAAGTTTTAAAAGTTTTAAATTTACTTTTATTAATTATAAAATTTTTATTTATTATTTGTTTTCATATTTATTAGTAAGTCGTCCAATTTAATTATATTTTTAATGTTGTTCATCATATTTAATATGTTTTTACTTTCATATTGTTCTTTTATTTAGCACACATCTTGAAAATCAGTGGCTCAAATAAAATAATAATAATTAAAATCTCGTGATATTTATTGAATGTAAAATTCATATATTTTAAGTGTTAATAATTAAAATATTACTCACCTTGATATTAACCATCTAATGGTCAAGTGAAAATATTTATTATTTTACATTTTAATATGATATTTTTATATGATATTAAAAAAACTAATAGCAAATAAAAAGTTATTTACAGTTAAAATAATCAATTTTTGTTAACTAGCATACACGTAATATACGGTGTTTTGTATTAGTCTTGGTCATTCCCAGCGAAAGGAACCACAAGTATCCGAAAAAGTCCAAGGTATTTTGTGTTAGTCTTGGTCAATCCCACCGAAAGGAACCTCAAGTATGCGCAAAAAGTCCAAAGCTAATTGAGAGTTTTCCGAGTCTATGTGTTTATTTTGGTACTTTGTAATCATATGTATTTAATTTTGGTGTTTTATAGTTATTTGTGTGAATTACGGTGCTACATATTTCATTTGTTAGAACATTTAAAATTATAAAACACTTGACTAACTAAAATTGAAAATATATTTTTAAAGGTATAACTTTTGTATTTTTTACAATTTTTTTCATATATGATATATCAAATTAATATCTCCTGACGAGTTTTAATTTGACATCTGCATTGTCTGTATAATGAATATTTATATTTATAATATCCTTAAGTAAATAGTAATATTAATTGAAAAATAATAAAATTATTTATCAATTAAATAATTGTCAATGAAATTATTATATGATATGAGTTAGAAAAATTATTATAACATAAGACTGAAAAATCGTACAGCGGACATCATTTTGAATAAAAATGATAATATAAATTTCTAAAAATTATTTTAAATCTTAAACAAAAACATGTTCTCTCTCATTTTTATAACTAGTAAAGTGCACGTGCATCGCACGTGGTGATAAATGTTTTTTACCGATTAAATTTAGTAAAATTAGTTAATTAATTTTATTAAACATATCATTGCATAAACGAAGTAAAATATAGACAAATTTTTTTCTTTTTAAATAGCATAATGATGTCCTAATATAAAAATAATGAAATAACATATTACAACCCCAAGAAAAATACAGTCCCTAATGGAAAAATAACACTAAATAACTAAATAAGAACTTAATGTATATTATAGATGCATTAATTATTTTATTTAATTATGTTAAATGATTTTCGTTTTGACGTTTTTATAAGAAATATTAATACTCGTTGGAGCCCAATACATCAATAGTACTGCAAATTTGTCTTATCATTTGGCAAAACGTCTATTTTATTCAAACACTTATAAATATATTGGCCAAACATATAGTCAAATTTCATGATTGTATGATCTTTATAAGGTATTTCTACAACAGTTCATTAATATTTTTGTAAAATAACCAACTGTATCATTAAATTGTTGATATTTTTTTATCATTGTATAAACAACTTCATTACTCTGTTCATATCTACCCCATGGAGGCATTGCCCCACCGGGTGGAAATGAATTTCATCTCTAAATAAAAGTTGACTTTTCAAAATTTTGGTTACATGTATTTTTCCCGAGACGCTAAATTACTTTTTGAAACCATCACATTACAAGAAGTACATACTGTAAAATAATTGCACATATGTTCGAGCAAAATACACAATGAGATTGTAAATATTCCTATTAAAGGGAACAATTTCATTCAAACATTCAAGAATGTTTTGATCAGACTTCGACATTTTATTTTTCAATATTATTTATTTAGAAGACAAACGAACTATATAATCTATTGTTTGTAAATCATTGACCATCTTGATTGGTGCAATGATTTTAGCGTTGTTTATCATATATAATATCTTTCACATTCGTTCGAAGTTGCAATACTTATGTGTCTAATAACCTTTAATGATTTTATTGTCCAATTTTTTCGCATCATACATAATGCTTCAAAAATTCAACATAAAGATTTTTTCTTGAACAAAAAAAAAAAAATAAGACAATATTAAGAAGATATCATTTGTTAAAATATTTGAGAAGAGAAGAATGAGAATTCTATTATATTATGATACTTTTAGTCGCTTTGTGAACTTTATTATGACCAAGTTAATATTAAAATTTACGTTATGTATTACAAAGTTTATATTTTTTTTAATTATTTAAATTTTTTTGATAATATAGGATCATTATTTATGAGAACTAATTTCTTATAAAGTTCATATATTTAGACGCTAGCAAAAGAAGTTAGTAATTTTAAAAGACTTATGTTTCTAGATATTGCTATTCATATTTCTCTAAATAAAATTCAAACTTTTTTCTTTTCCCATTGCATTACTATCGTTTTATTTGTTTCTTATTCTATTTACAAATAATGTTTTTTTGTTAAAACAATTAGAGCACATTTATATGTATTGCGTCATTTTTTTGTATGTACTTTATATAATGACGTTGTAATCAAAGTATCTTATTTATTAGGCTACAACTGATATAATCAAAGACGATAAATACTATTTAGTATTACTTATTTATTTATTTATAATAATATATTTGATAAAAATATACTTTTGTACTGGCTATAAGATTAAAAAGTTTATATTTTTCCATTGTTTGATAAAATATTATGTAATTAACTCATTTTCGTATACATTGAAAATATATGTGATATGCTACAACCATTGTGATGTTCCTTTTATGCAGTAACTAAATAATGGTTTAAAATACAACTCGTTTATTTCTCTTTTTAATTTGCATACTTAATGTTGGTAATAGTTGTAAGTTTACATCCATTCTGTAATTTTTTTCTTATTTGTATGAATATTTCAGATCTATGTAAGCAAAATATAGCACAACTTTATCTTATGCTTTTTTCATACTTAGTAAAAAAATTTTAACATGGATTTGTAATTTATTTTATAAGATACTTTTAGGTCCATTTATTATTATAAATTAGTATATATATATATATATGTATATATATATATATATCTACTAATTTAGAAATAAGTATATTATTTTTATTTTATTTACAACACATTGGTTAAATTAAAAGTCATTGGAAAGAAATGGTGTGATATATTAAGTATAATAAGGGTAACAAATAAATAAATATTAAGTATTTCAAAATTGAAAATTTTAATGGCAGGCAGTAATTAAATTTGTAACTAAGAAAATTAAGACTACCATACCAAATTTTTAATGCCAAAAATATATATTTTTTGTGTGGTTAAAAGTTCTAGTTAAAATAAATGTTCATCTTGAATATGTTTATATTTTTCATTAGTCAGCTCCAACTGATATATGAAATTATTATTTTTATCATTTTTTTGATTTATGGATTAAATGCGAGCTATATGTTTTTCATTACATAGCCTTACATTTTTATTACATATAACTTCATTCTTACTTCTTTTTTAGTTACTATAATACAACTAAAATAATTAAAGACTTTTCAACCTATATGTATCTTGTTTGTTTTGGAAATATTACTTATTAGTTGCACGCAATTGTTAGTAATTTGCCATTATTTACAGTATTATAGTATTATAGTAGATCATGTATGCCTTTGTTTTGAAAATATTATCAACAAATTTCATAATAATTAGTTGCACGCAATATTATAAATAACGTAAAATTTTTTTATTGATTTATAGCCCTACATTTACTATAAAAAAAATGATGAAATTTCAATAAAAATTTCAACAAAAATATATTACAGTGGAATTTCAATGATAATCTAATGAATATTTCAATGTTGCTACTCCCTTTTGAATTTTCTAATGAAAAGTTTCTGACAAAAATATTTTGTTGTAATCATGGGCAGATCTATGTTTATAGGCCCGACACAAACCCTCATCCCAAAACATCTAGGATAAGGTTTCTAACAACAATTGTGAGAATTATTTTCATAATTTTAATCATGTCCTATTTTGAAAATAAAATTACAAGAAAGAAAAATACATAATTAATTACTTTACAATTCAACCAATTATAATTTAATTCAGCTCATAACTTTATTAAAGTTATAACATAGCTGCGGTATCACAACTAAAAAATATAATAACATCTCAAAATTACAATTTTACCCTAAAAATCCTTTTTTTTTTTTTTTAATCTTGATGATAATTCTATTCTCTTTTTTGCAACATAATGTTTTCTCTAACTTCAAAATATATTTTTTTATATCTTGTTTAACTAATGTATGTGAAATTCTAGCTATATGTTCATACTTATAAATTCATCAATTATATAGTCGAGTTAAGCCAACTATACTATAATATAAATTTTTGTTCATAAAACTTTTAAGAGATTCAGTATTCGCATGTTTTATGTTATTACTGATAGTTAGTTCACTTTTAGTTATTTGAATTTCATTATTTATTAGGTATGAAATTGTACTTAAAACTCTGTTCCATTAAAATATTTAATTACAATTCAAATTTTATTATTAAAAGACACCAAACACAAATGATATAAACATGTCATTTTAAAAAAAAAACTTTCATAACAACTACACAATTAAAAAAAGATATATATGAGTTAAAATTATTATTTTTTCTAATAAATTTATTATTGTGTTCAAATATTCTAATTCTAGCAATTAAACTATATATGAATAAAAATAGAATAGTATTATGCTTTTTATATTTTAATAATTACTATTATGTCCATAAATTCATGTCCAAATACATATATTATAATATGTGTTTTTCTTATTATTATTTATTTTTTTCATCTATACTACTTTATACTCAATTTTTTCGAATAAGACATCTGAATAGTTTTATATGTCATGCTATTTGTTTCATATGTAAATTTTATATAATTATGTTGGTAACGCAAAACACTCCGACCGGCTCGAAATCGGCTTGCCTTCTTCTTTCTCGCCGGTAGAACGCCGCGCACCTGCACAGAACTCTCACACCAGAGGAGTTTTCCGGTGAAGAGCCTTCGATTCTTAAGTTAGTATGTGTTTGTTCAATTTTCCAAAGTTAAGAATGGATAAATCATAAGTCACAAGAAAAGACCCACCCCCATATATATAGGAGTGGGATACCTGCCCTAGGAGCTGCCCGGATTTTGGTGAGCTGTCCTGCCCGTACTGCCCGTCTATACACACATAGTGTGTGTGTTGTCAGAGATGTCAGAGGTGGCTAACGCCACTATCGCTCTGCACCAATGAATTCTCGCCACGTGTCCCTCTGAGCTAGGGGATATTATTCTCCTGCGCAGGCTGTTAGGATCTTCTAACGCCACCCACGCGCTTTTCCGCGTTCAGGCCACGCTCTCGACCGCTCTCCACCTGTTGGATGCTCGATCTGATCGAGCCCCCCATTGCTAGGTCGATCCTCGACCAGTTCTGCTATTCTGTTCGATCTCTTTCCTTTTGGTCGATCATCCTCCAACCAATGCGGTTTTCTCCACTTCACGCTTGCCTGACCAATGCGGTAGACCGGTCTATTCCTTAGTCATATAATATCCCATATCATCTAGTCCCCCCCACTCTGGTCGAGTCTGAATGACTCGATCTAAGAGTGAATTCGAGCTGTCTCCTTCATTCTGCCAACCTCTCGATCTCCTACCAGCGTCTAGCCTCCTCTGTCGATCGTTCCCGTCGAGGCCGTCACCATTCTTCGACCACGTGGTCGATTTTATGGTGCGCTTTTAATTATCATTTATTTTCTTTTATTTCCTTTTATTATTTGCGTACTTTCCGCCTACCATTTGTCTTTTCCGCTCAGTTCCTTTAATCATCACGCCTCTTCGCGAATTGTGCCGCCTCGCTATCTGTGCCTCTGTAAGTTTTCCCACCGTTGCATCTTTTTTTATCTAACGGTCACCTCCCTTAACTCTTCACCTTACTCATCTGTACTTCTATAAATACCGTACTTAGCCAATTTTTCGGCTTTTATCACCTTTGCAATTTTGAACCCCCTTGCACTCTGCTTTCTTCCTCTGCAAATTGTTCTTTCCTGCTCTCAGTGTTTTTTCAAGCAATTTCCGGCAACCACTTCTCTACGGCGATCATGAGTAAGTCTTCTACGCTTCAATTTTATATTTGCGTGCATTAATTTTGTTAATTTTCCGATTTTCTCTGTTGCTTCTTCTTTTTTCCAAATCCCTCTCGTCTCGTCTGTGGCAGAAAACCTTCTTCTTTGCTTTCAAAAACCCTAACTCCTTTTCTCTTCCTCTCACTTTTTCGTTCTACTTTTCAGATTCCGCTGATTCTAACGCACCAAGCCACCACTCTGTTGAAGATGAGATCGTCACATCATCCTCCCCCACTCATCGGCCTATTCCTCACTCGCCTTCCCGCTCTGTCGAAGAAATCTACAATCCCGTTCCTATCAGTGTTCTACGCCCTTCCGATTATGCCACACCTTCTCCTCCTCGCCAACCTACTCGTCTGATTGATGAATCAGATGAGGATACCCTTGACCACATCCCTCTGAATCGCCGTCGACCGGCGTTTAGGGATTCTGACGCCGATGAAGGGGCTCTTGATGCCGCCGAAGCCGCTGCTGAGAAGGACGAAGATAATGTTCCCCTTTCTCGCCATTCCGTTTTTGCGCGGGTTACCCCTTCCCCTAACCTTAAGAAGGGCGTTCCACAATCCTCGACTGCTTCTACCCCTCTTGCCTCTTCAGCTATCCCCATCACTACCTCTCCTAAAGCTGCCCCTAAGAAGGGTAAGTCGCCCAAGGCGTTTACTTCTTCTAGAAAGGCTTCTTCCTCTTCGTGCTCTCTTATAGCTGGCTGGCTGGATATCGAAGAAATTGGCTATCCCGCCGGCTGGGCTTTCGTATCTCCCGGTCCTCGAGATACCTATGATAACCCTCCCCGAAACTGCTACACTTTCTTTGAAGTTCAATTTAAACTCGGCGTCCGCTTTCCTTTAAGCCAAGATTTGGTCAATCTTTGTAAGTGGTTCGACCTGCCCTTGAACCAACTTCCTCCTAACGCCATCTGATTTATTACTGTCTTCATCATCCTCTGCCATATTCATCTAGGTCGGCTCGACCTAGACTTCTCCCATTACTGTTATACTCCCTCGAAACATGTTCAAGGGCTTTACCTCAAAGGCCGCAACGATGTCCATTTCATCTCGGACGCTCCTTCCAACGTCCCCAGGTGGAAAGACAAATTCGCCTTTGTCGAACCCAAACCTGCTTTCCCCTGGGCGTCATCTCCTTGGCTTAAAGAACTCCCGCGCGAGTATTCCATACCTTCAACCAATGCGCACTTCGACCAACGGATTGCAGTATGGAACAGCAAACCCGTCTTGTCGAAGACCTTGCTCGAGGATGAGGACCTCTTGCATTTCTGTGGACTTCTTACCCATAAATCTTGTCCTCTCCTCAGCTAGAAAACCCTCGATCTCATCCAGATCGAGGGTGACCCCGGTATGTGTTGTCAGTGGACAGGCTCGAGCATTATCGTGTTTGTTTCACATCATTATGTTTGTTCCACATATTGTTTATCTATTTCGGCTTTAACTTGTGCGTAAATGTTTTGCAGAGATGCCCGCTATCTCCGTGCCCAGGAGGAAGGCTCCTTTAAGAAAGAAACAAGCCGTTGAGGGGTCAAGCTCCAAGCCTGCTGACTCAACCACCTCCCAGTCCATACGCTCGACCTCACCTCCTCCTGATGTAACCATCGAGCAATCTTCTTCGATCAATCCTTCAACTGACCAGCCCATCGAGCAACCAAAACAGCTCGAGAAGCCATCCTCTCCTTTGCCATCATCTCCTCCGCCGCGCTCTCCTTCGCACGACCAGACCACCCCGGTTATACACATTCCAGCTTCTCCCTAGCGGACTCGGCTTGAGGAGAATCCACTTAAGCGTCCCTCTGCTGAGGGGGATAAAAATGTCGGCAAGCGTCGCCGCGTCGAGGAGACTATCCTCTCAATTACTACGCTCGACGGTCCGGGGTTCTCGCATTACCTCAGAGATGTTCTTCCCCCCGTCGACCGTCCCACCGACCGTTACAATGACGGTCACACCCTTCGAGATCGAGGCCATCGGCTTGCCCGCTGGCTAGCTCAGGTAACTTACTATCCCTTGACATTTATCTATTTTATTCCCTTTCCTCCCCTCGTTAGTGTTCTAACACTTTCTTTTACGCGTCTTTGTAGGGAATGGTCGAGCTCGCGCCGCTGATCGAGCAGACGCTAGCGAGCTCGAGTCGGTCCATCTCGGCCATCGAGCGAAGCAATCTCCAGCTCGGCACTCCGCTGGATGAAATTGTCGTCAAGGACAATGCCCTTCATGAAAGGATGAAGGAGTCCGCCGCCCGGAATAAGGCCCTCTCCGCTGAGAAAGAGACGCTCGAGGGGGCTCTGAAATCCTTCGAGGAGGCCCTCGCAGCCGAGCGAGCGGAAAAAGAGGCCCTTCTGGCTTCCAAAAGAGCTCTCGAGGCTGCCCTCGAGGAGGAGAAGTTAGCCCGGGCACGTGAAAACGTTGCTTTCGAGCAAAGGGCTAAGCCCTTGATCGACGAGGCTGCGCCTCGTACTCTGCCTCATTGTTCGACACCTTGTACCCGACTTTGACTGCAAACTCCAAATTATCTCCTTTGGGCGAAATTAAAACAATGCCCAAACCTCCTCCAACTCTCGACACCGAGCCATCAACAAACATTTGCCAAACACCCTCTACCTTCTCCTCTAATTTCGTACCTTCTCTTATGAAATCCGCCAACGATTGCGCCTTAATCACTCTCCTCGGTTCATATGTTATCGTGTATTCGCTCAACTCGACCGCCCATTTGACTAGTCAACCCGAGATCGAGGGTCGACCTAAGGTGTCTCCCCGCGGCATGTTCGTTCTCACCTTCACCCTGTGGCCCAAGAAATATGGCCGCAACTTCCTCACCGTTACCACCACCGCTAGAGCACACTTCTCGATCTCCGAATACCTCCTCTCCGCGCCATGCATCACCTTGCTTACATAATAGATTGGAAATTGCACCATGGCCTCTTCCCTTAACAGAACCGAACTTACTGCCATTTCTCCGATCGATATGTATAGCACTAGATTTTTCCCCGGAACTGGCTTCGTCAATAGAGGCAGATTGGCCAACACCTTCTGTAACTCCTCGAATGACCTCTGGGCCTCCTCTGTCCACTGGAATTTCGAACTCTTTCTCAGTGTTCGAAATAGAGGACCAGTCTTCTCCGCCACCTTAGATATGAAACGGCTCAAACCCGCAATCCTACCGATTAAGATCTGCACTTCCTTCACTTTTGTGGGCGGTTTCATCTCGGTCACCGCCCTCACTTTCTCGGGGTTGACCTCGATCCCCCATTTTGTCACCATATACCCTAGGAACTTTCCTGACTTCACCTCAAAAGAACACTTAACTGGATTCAGCTTCATGCCATACCTCCGTAAAGTTAAGAATGTCTCTCTTAAGTCACTCACATGATCAGCCTCCACTTTACTCTTCACCAACATATCATCAACATACACCTCCATATTCCTCCCCAACTGCTCCTTGAAAATTTTATCGACCAACCTCTGATACGTCGCGCTCACATTCTATAATCCAATAGGCATCACCACGTAACAGTAAGTGCCCCTACTCGTAATGAAACTCACTCTCTTCTTATCTTCTCGAGCCAAGGGGATCTGGTGGTACCCTTGGGATGCATCCATAAGACTGAGCAACTCACACACTGCTGTAGAATCGACCAGCTGGTCAATCCTGGTCAACGGATACAAATCTTTCGGGCACGCCTTGTTTAAGTCACGAAAATCAATGCACATCCTCCACTTTCCTCCGGACTTGGATACCATCACTGTGTTCGACAACCATTCGGGGAACTGGATCTCCTTAACATGACCCGCTTTTAATAACTTCTCAACCTCTTGCTCGATCACCTTGTCCATCTCTGCACCATGGTGTCTCCTCTTCTGTTTCACCGGCCTTACCGTTAGGTCTGTTGGGTTCGCCTGTACCGTAAGTGTGATTTGCAGCGGAATTTTTTTTTTTTTAAAACAAGTATTTATCACATAAATACTTAACCCGTAAATACATAAAGAGAATAAACAGATCGTCATCATTTAAAAACATGTATAAATACAAATTTTGATTTAAAGATAGTTTCGAAGTTACCTTTAACTTGAACTCCTTCAACTTTGACGATGATAGAGGAAATCAATTCCCGGTTTAGTAACGATTAATTCTTCTTGTTACTCACTTTAGGAATCCAATCGTCTTCCCTCTAATAGTATCCACCTTTTTGAAATTCAATCTCGAGAACTAGTTTCTTCGCTAGTAGAAACTTCTCGATTTGTTCAATTAGTATCGGAAAATTTATTTTAGAGGAGATTATAATTTTAATCTTTATTAAAATTTTCAAGAACTATTCTTGATATGGAAATAATTTTTAAAGTTCAAGAACACTTCTTAATTAACAACTTTTGTGATTTTTCTTTCTCAATTTTTCTTGTTAATACAAGTGTGTAATTTGTACATCACATATGCACACCTATTTATACTAAAACATTTAGATCACAAGATGTCATATTGTATTTTTAAAATTATTATTTTATTCAAATTAGATGGCATCTAGATCTAAAATGATTTTAATAAAAAATGTCATTAGATCCCATCTAATAATATTGTATTTATTATTTTAATCTTTAATCAAATGATCAAAATATATTATTTCACATATTTATAAAATCTCCTCTTATTATAATCATATTATAATATGTATTTGAATTTTAAAATCTAATTTTAAAATCCAACTATTAATTTAGTAATTCCATTAATTACTTAATTAATATCCAAAATATAATTAATCAATCAAATTGATTAATTTAGTATATTCCATTAATTGATATCTAATCAAAATTAGAATTAATTAAATAATCAAATTATTTAATTAATACTTATCAATTAATTCTAACTCTTTAGAAATACTAATTTCAAATGATCTACATTCAAAATTGGGTGTGACCTTTTAGGTTCACTATTAATACTAGTAGTGGGTTTACAACTTTTTGTAATTTGAATTAATCTTATTAATTCTTATTCATGAAATTAACTCCTTAATTTCAAGAACCCACATATCATGGGAACATCTAGCAAGTAGCATGAATCTAGTGTTAAGTGAATAGTGAGTAAACCTTTTCGATTACAAGTCCATACATGTAAGATCCTTTCGACATCGAATTTCCCGATTAAATCTTGGGTATGATTTTATAAGTCGAAACCCAATTGATTTAATAACTATGATTCCATTTCAAGTTTAGTAATTCGTGTATGAATCTCTATTCATCCCGCCTTGGCCAAGAACTTTGAATTACAAACTATGAAACACATAGGAAATTCACTTATCACATAAGTGTCGAATCCTTTGTTAGCCACTGACAAACCTTCATACATATTAATACAATACCCAAAATATCCCTTTATACGATTGTGCTAGCAGCCAAAAGGATAAATCAAAGTAAAGTATAACATGCACAAGATTACCATCGTGCCTCAAGTCATAGGATCAATCATGTACTATTGTAACATGAAAATTCTTATTCGACATAAAAACTTTCATTAAGAATTTTCATACGGTCATGTTCAGTGAACTTGTTCTCTAACAAGCACCTACATATATGAACTTGCGTCCCACGCTAATGTTGATGGAATGCAACATACTTGACCATCAAGCATTCATCATATGTACAAGTCTTTCCGGATTATTCGATATCCCATCTCGAAATATCCAATGACTTGGAACTGTTTTTAAGCTCACAGCTTTAAGATATGTTCCATGATCACCATCTCTATGCGCAACCATACCTCATAGCTACAAGTGATCTAGGGACTTTATCATATGTGCAAATATAGGATAAATGCTAATACATAAGATAAATTAATGCCTATTTATTAATATAATTCCAATAGATTGTATTTACAAGTAGAATATGTCCAATCTGATTGGAAGGCCGGGTATTCTACTCTAACAATCTCCCACTTACCCTAGTTCCAACCACTCATGTATCTTAGACCCATCTTCTCAAGATGTCCTTCGAACACTTTCTGTGATAAAGGCTTAATTAAGGGATCTGCTATATTTTCTGCTGAGTCGACTCGCTCCATTACGATGTCACCTCTACCAATGATTTCTCTAATCAAATGGTATCGTCTCATAATGTGTTTGGATCTTTGATGAGATCTTGGTTCCTTTTCTTGCGCAATGGCCCCATTGTTATCACAATATATTATTATTGGATCAACAACAGATGGTACTACACCCAACCCTTGGATGAAATTCCTTATCCAAACAGCTTCTTTTGCAGCATCTGATGCAGCAATATATTCAGCCTCTGTTGTAGAGTCAACAATTGTTTCTTGTTTGGAACTTTTCCAACTAACTGCTGCTCCATTCAAAGTGAATAAGTATCCAGACATGGATTTAGAGTCATCTTTATCGGACTGAAAATCAGAATCAGTAAAGCCTTCTAGTTTCAATTCTCCATTACCGTATATCATAAAGATATCCTTAGTCCTTCTCAAGTACTTAAGAATCATCTTAACGGCTTTCCAGTGTTCTTCACCTGGATTAGACTGATATCTTCTCGTTACACTAAGTGCATGAGCCACATCAGGTCTTGTACATAACATGGCATACATAATACTACCAATAGCTGATGCATAAGGTATATGACTCATCCGTTCTCTTTCTTCAGGTGTCTTTGGAGACATCGTCTTAGAAAGTGAAACCCCATGACTCATTGGAATATATCCTCGTTTGGATTCTTCCATGCTAAATCGTTTTAGCACCTTATTTATGTACATAGACTGGGATAGTCCGATCATCCTTTTAAATCTATCTCTATAGATTTTTATCCCTAGGATAAAAGATGCTTCTCCCAAGTCTTTCATGGAAAACTGTTTTGACAACCATGTCCGTGTTGACTGCAACATTCCTACATCATTCCCAATGAGTAGAATGTCATCAACATAGAGTACAACAAATGCAACTGCATTCCCACTAACCTTTCTATAAACACATGGTTCATCCGGATTCTTATGAAAATCAAACGTTTTGATCGTTTCATCAAACCGGATGTTCCAACTCCTTGAAGCTTGTTTAAGTCCATAAATAGACCTTTGAAGTTTACAAACCATTTGTTCACTCCCACTGGATATGAAACCCTGTGGCTGTTTCATATAAATGTCTTCCTTAATGTTTCCATTAAGAAAAGCAGTTTTCACATCCATTTGCCATATCTCGTAGTCATAATACGCAGCTATGGCTAATAGTATCCGAATGGATTTAAGCATTGCTACTGGTGAAAAAGTTTCCTCATAATCAACACCTTGTTTTTTAGTATAACCTTTTGCAACCAGTCTTGCTTTAAAAGTATTAACTTCTCCATCTACCCCAAGCTTTCGCTTATAAACCCATTTACAGTTAATGGGTACAATACCCTCTGGTGGATCTACCAAGGTCCATACCTTGTTTAAGTACATGGTTTCCATTTCAGATTGCATTGCTTCTTGCATTTATCTGAGTCAATGTCCAACATTGCCTCATCATAGCTTATTGGATCATTATCCAAAAGGAATCCCTCTTGGTTGTTCTTTAACAATAGGTACAGCCTTTCAGGCGCCCTAGAAACCCTTTCAGATCTCCGAAGAGGTTGTGTTTCAGATGGCCCAGTCTCCACTGGTATGTTATCTGTGGTACTTTGTGGAATTTCTTGTGGTTCTTCATTAAGTTCTACAACTCTACTATTCTTTGAGAGAAACTCTTCCTCTAAGAAAACAGCATTCCTCGAAACAAACACTTTTTGTTCAGAAGGGTCATAGAAATAGTATCCTATAGACTCTCTTGGATACCCCACAAATTTACATAAGATGGATCTCATATCCAACTTACCTCCCACTAGCTGCTTCACATAAGCATTACAACCCCATACTTTTAAATATTTGTATGAAGGTGTTTTGCCACACCATATCTCATAAGGTGTGCTGGGCACAGCTTTACTTGGCACTCTATTTAAAATATGTGCTGCTATTTCTAAGGCATAACCCCAGAATGAAAGAGGTGAACTAGTGGAACTCATCATCGATCGAACCATGTCCAACAATGTTCGATTCCTCCTTTCTGAAACCCCATTGAGTTGTGGAGTTCCAGGAGGTGTCCACTGTGAAATAATCCCATTATTTCTTAAATAATCAAGAAACTCATTTGTCAAATATTCACCTCCTCGATCTGATCGAAGAATTTTAATATTACGATCAATTTGTTTCTCCACTTCATTTCTGAATTCTTTAAACTTTTCAAATACTTCAGATTTATACCTCAATAGCTATACATAACCATACATTGAATAATCATCAGTAAAAGTTATGAAATAGTAGTAGTTCCCCTTGGCACTAACATTTAGTGGTCCACAAACATCTGTATGGATCAAATCCAACAGACCTTTAGCTCGCTCCACTTGTCCAACAAATGGTGATTTTGTCATTTTCCCCTTAAGACATGACTCACACGTATGCAACTTATCCTCTCCCCTAAGGTCGAGTTTTGGTCCCAATTTGTGAATCCTCTTTTTGGATATATGACCTAATCTAGCATGCCAAATTGTGAATGAACTATGATTATCTAATTTTCTTTTATTTTGTTGAATGGTTAGGATGTGACTTTGTGGTGTAATGGTATACAAACCATTTGTCAAATTTCCAGAATATATAAAAGTTGTATCTTTGAAAATAGAACATATTCCATTTTCAATTACAAACTTAAAACCCTCTCTATCCATTACTGGAATAGAGATTATGTTTCTTATAACATCCGGAACATAAAGACAATTTGTCAAACAAATATTTACACCATCATTTATTGCTAGATAAACAGTCCCAATTGCTTTGGCAGCAACCCTTGCCCCATTGCCCATCCTTAGGATTGTTTCTTCATTTTCTAGCATTTTACTTCTTGCCATCATCTGCAAATCATTGCAAATATGTGAGCCACAACCGGTATCTAATACCCAAGAAGAATCATTAACTGATAAGTTAACTTCAACAAAATAAATACCTGAACTTTTCAGGCTTGCAAGATACTCCTTGCAATTCCTCTTCCAATGCCCATTTTTACCACAATGATAACATTCATGATTAGCCTGAGTATTGACCTTTTCTTTGTTCTTACCTTTGTTGTTATTTACCTTTTTATTAGGTTTATAGGGAACTTTTCCCTTCCCTTTCCTTTTCTTGGATTTTAACGTCTTTGATCCAGAAGGGGATCCAATAATAAGCAATGGCTTATCCTTTTTAATAGTGGATTGTCTTTAACATATTCACCAATTCTGGAAGAGAAGTTTCCATATTATGCATGTTAAAGTTAACAACAAAAGTATCAAATGATGGAGGCAGAGATTGCAGCAAAAGATCCACATAGAGTTCGTTATCCATAACAACTCCAAGGGATGTTAGCCTTTCAATAAGAGCTATCATCTTTAGCCCATGGTCTTGGACTGAAGAGCCCTCAGTCATACGACTTCTGAAAAGCTCTTTAGATATCTGATATCTAATTTGCCTTGTCCTTTCACCATACAACTCTTGTAAGTGATTTAAGATATCAATTGCATTATCAAATAATTCATTTTGTCTCTGCAACTCATTTGACATAGATGCTAACATGTAGCAACAAGCCTGGAGATTATCATCTGTATGACGTAAGTATTCTCCATACTCTTCAGAAGTCTTATCCTCGGGTGGAGGAGGAGGGGCTTTGTCAAGCACATAGTCCCTCTTTTCAGACTGTAGAACAATTCTTAGGTTTCTCAGCCAATCAACGAAATTTGGTCCAGTTAATTTGTTTTGCTCAAGAATACTTGCGATTGGACTTTTAGCCATTTTTAGTAGAGTGATCTACAAAAACAACAAACGAAGCAGAAAATAGTTAGACTATGGATTTTATATTCATTTAATATTAGGTCTTTAATATTAAATGTCTCCCACTATTTTAATTAAAACCCTATTTTAATTATGAAAATCAAATTTTCATAGTGGGCTTGAAGTCCAATAAAAATATTCCATATCCCAATTTTATGAGTACGCATGAAACATTTATACTGGTAGTCAACTTTTGACAATTGTATCATTATACAACCTTCAAGTTATTTTACCTCACCTTTCCTTATATACCTCAATTTTATGACCGTATATATTACTTAGTGTCAAAACCAACCCATCAAACATTCATGATAATGGCCCACCAGAATGTCCCACGACTCATGGTCAACACAAAGAGGAATCCATTTCACGAGTATCATTATACTTAGTAGAAATCACAGCTTTCAAACACAAAACCACCCCACGGCTCATGGTCAGTGATAAAGTTTCGTAGCATCATCATGTTTTCTACTTTTGATGGAAGGCTTGGATTAATAAGTTCCAACTTATTTTTATCCATTTTTGATTTGATATGGAATTAATCATATTAATTCTTTAGGGTTCCTTTTTAGATCTCATCTCTTACCATCTTTTACTTGTGTTTATTTAGTGCATTAATCATCTCATGAAACGTAAGCATAAATAAATCTAACATACATCTAATGCATGCATACGGTGGGATGATCACGACCTTGCCTATGCAACCCATTCGAGCCAAAATGGGTTTATGCCTATACGTGATAAAATAAGTGAATAGAACTACTTCTATTACATCTCATTTTATCTACCCGTACAAGCACAGGCCTTCAAAATTTACAACTTGTAAAATTACCCACACAAGCGTGGGCCTTTCACATCGAACGGTCTTCAACCTGATCTAATCTTTTAACGATGCAATAATTTAAAATCTTACAAATCATAACATAAGAGACTCGCAGGTCTCGATAAATTACAATCATTCAATCATATTGAATAAAATGCAAACATTCAATTATATTGAATAAAAGGCTCATGATCATCCCTTAATATGCTAAAACATTCATCACATGAATTAAAGCATAAAAAATAATTTTGTTTTAGTCACACGACTCGTGTCAAAAATGTCACACGACTCGTATGAAAAACCCAAAACAACATCAAAACTTTTTATAAGTCACACGACTCGTGTGACTACTCACACGACTCGTGTGGACCTGCTTTCCATCGAAATTGATCATTTTGATGAGCCACACGACTCGTGTGGCAAAATCGAACTTTATTTTAATAATTAAATATGTTTATCTCATAAACATTTAATTATTTTTCTTATCTCATAAACAAAAATAAATCAAAATCTATTTTTAAAGATGATAACCGTGGCTCTGATACCACTGTTGGGTTCGCCTGTACCGTACGGGTGATTTGCAGCGGAATAAATTTTTTTTTTAAAACAAGTATTTATCACATAAATACTTAACCTGTAAATACATAAAGAGAATAAACAGATCGTCATCATTTAAAAACATGTATAAATACAAATTTTGATTTAAAGATAGTTTCGAAGTTACCTTTAACTTGAACTCCTTCAACTTTGACGATGATAGAGGAAATCAATTCCCGGTTTAGTAACGATTAATTCTTCTTGTTACTCACTTTAGGAATCCCATCGTCTTCCCTCTAATAGTATCCACCTTTTTGAAATTCAATCTCGAGAACTAGTTTCTTCGCTAGTAGAAACTTCTCGATTTGTTCAATTAGTATCGGAATATTTATTTTAGAGGAGATTATAATTTTAATCTTTATTAAAATTTTCAAGAACTATTCTTGATATGGAAATAATTTTTAAAGTTCAAGAACACTTCTTGATTAACAACTTTTGTGATTTTTCTTTCTCAATTTTTCTTGTTAATACAAGTGTGTAATTTGTACATCACATATGCACACCTATTTATACTAAAACATTTAGATCACAAGATGTCATATTGTATTTTTAAAATCATTATTTTATTCAAATTAGATGGCATCTAGATCTAAAATGATTTTAATAAAAAATATCATTAGATCCCATCTAATAATATTGTATTTATTATTTTAATCCTTAATCAAATGATCAAAATATATTATTTCACATATTTATAAAATCTCCTCTTATTATAATCATATTATAATATGGATTTGAATTTTAAAATCTAATTTTAAAATCCAACTATTAATTTAGTAATTCCATTAATTACTTAATTAATATCCAAAATATAATTAATCAATCAAATTGATTAATTTTGTATATTCCATTAATTGATATCTAATCAAAATTAGAATTAATTAAATAATCAAATTATTTAATTAATACTTATCAATTAATTCTAACTCTTTAGAAATACTAATTTCAAATGATCTACATTCAAAATTGGGTGTGACCTTTTAGGTTCACTATTAATACTAGTAGTGGGTTTACAACCTTTTGTAATTTGAATTAATCTTATTAATTCTTATTCATGAAATTAACTCCTTAATTTCAAGAACCCACATATCATGGGAACATCTAGCAAGTAGCATGAATCTAGTATTAAGTGAATAGTGAGTAAACCTTTTCGATTACAAGTCCATACATGTAAAATCCTTTCGACATCCAATTTCCCGATTAAATCTTGGGTATGATTTTATAAGTCGAAACCCAATTGATTTAATAACTATGATTCCATTTCAAGTTTAGTAATTCGTGTATGAATCTCTATTCATCCCGCCTTGGCCAAGGACTTTGAATTTCAAACTATGAAACACATAGGAAATTCACTTATCACATAAGTGTCGAATCCTTTGTTAGCCACTGACAAACCTTCATACATATTAATACAATACCCAAAATATCCCTTTATACGATTGTGCTAGCAACCAAAAGGATAAATCAAAGTAAAGTATAACATGCACAAGATTACCATCGTGCCTCAAGTCATAGGATCAATCATGTACTATTGTAACATGAAAATTCTTATTCGACAGAAAAACTTTCATTAAGAATTTTCATACGGTCATGTTCAGTGAACTTGTTCTCTAACAAGCACCTACATATATGAACTTGCGTCCCACGCTAATGTTGATGGAATGCAACATACTTGACCATCAAGCATTCATCATATGTACAAGTCTTTCCGGATTATTCGATATCCCATCTCGAAATATCCAATGACTTGGAGCTGTTTTTAAGCTCACAGCTTTAAGATATGTTCCATGATCACCATCTCTATGCGCAACCATACCTCATAGCTACAAGTGATCTAGGGACTTTATCATATGTGCAAATATAGGATAAATGCTAATACATAAGATAAATTAATGCCTATTTATTAATATAATTCCAATAGATTGTATTTACAAGTAGAATATGTCCAATCTGATTGGAACGCCGGGTATTCTACTCTAGCAAGGTCGATATTCAAATGATGTTCGATCACCTCCTCTTTTATCCCTGTTAACTCCTCAGCCGTATACGCAAAAACATCCGCGAACTCCCTGTCAATCCGATCAATTTTGACCTCAGGGGCTCCTCGATCTCCTTTCCCATCTGAAACTTCCTCTCCTCGCATCCTTCCACCATCTGGACCTCCTCGATCTCTCCTCCTGGCTGCATCTCCACCTTCTCCTTCCCTTTATTCGCTTTCTCTTTTTCCTCTTTCGACCTCGAGCCCTCAGGTCGGTTCAGCATTCCCTCTTCGAGCTTCGCCTGCTTCCTCGAGAGCTGCTAATAGTTGCTCACCGTGGTTTGATAGCAACTCCTCGAGGTAAGCTGATCTCCTGCGACCTCACCAACGTTTTCCCTCACTGGATATTTGATCGTCATGTGGTACGTCGACACGACCGCCTGGAATGCATTCAAACTGGTCCTTCCCATGATGATGTTATATGATGATTCTGCTCCAACGACCACAAACTTCACCATTCTCACCTTCCTCGTCGCTCCCTGTCCCAAGGCAACAGATAGGCTCACCTCTCCCATTGGCATCACCTCGCCTCTATTAAATCCGTACAAGGCTGTGGTCACCAGCTCAAGGTTAAGCTCCTTGTTTATCTGCACAAAACAATCATAAAACATTACGTCCACCGAACTCCCGGTATCGATGAACACCCGCTTCACATCAAAACCAGCCACCTCCGCCGTTATCACTAGCGCATCATTGTGGGGCAACACCACTCCCTCTGAATCCTCTTCTCGAAAACTTATCTCCGGCATCCGAGTAGTGATCCCCACCTCCTCTCTCTTTCTCTTCATCGCTCGAACATGACCCTTCCTTGCGTTGTTCGAGTCCCCGTCAGTCGGGCCCCCCGAAATCATATAGATCGTCCCCCTCTTCACAGGGCCATGATCCTCCTGACCTCCTCGTTCTCTACTCCCTCGTCTCCTTTTGCCTCCTCGATCACCTCTCCATCCTCGAGGCTCCTCTTCCTCATCATCATCTCGATCACTCCGGTCCACCGAATCTTCCCGACATTTTCCTTTATCCTTCCCCTTTGCCTTGTCTTCATACACGAACTCCTTAAGATACCCCGCCCTAATAAGGCGCTCGATCTCATCCTTGAGGTGCCTACACTTCCCCGTTCTATGCCCATAATCTTTATGAAAACGGCAGTACTTCCCCGACCTAGGTTGAGTCGGCCCCTCACGTCTCGATTTCGGCCATGTCACGTCCCTATCCTCGATCTTCTTCTCAATAGCCACCAGCACTTCTCCCAATTTTGCATTCAGCGGCGTAAAATTATGGAACCGCTTCCTTCCAAACACTGGCCGATCTTTCCACCTGTCCTTTCACCCACGATCAATCCTACCACGCCCCTCTCTTCTGGGCGATCTCCTACCTGGCGACGCCCTTCGAGGTGAGCTCGCCCTTCCTCTCTTCGGCTCTGGCTTAGCCAATTCCTCCAACTTAGCAAACTCCGCCTCCGTCTCCTCCAGATTAATATATTTCTTACACCTTTTCAACCCATCAGCATACCTACGAGCAGGGGTTTTGGCTAAAGACGTTCGACAGGGCCCTCCTCGCAAACTCCGTATCAACCCCCCGGCCTTCACCTCGTCCGCGGCCGTGGGGATCTCCAAACAAGTTTGATTGTATCGCGCAACATACTTGCGCAATGACTCCTTCTCCCCTTGCCTCATGGCCATCAGCGTCAAATACGTTTTCTCCTGCGCCACCGCACTCGCATACTGGGTCATCAGTTTTTCCACGAAATCGTCAAAGTCCTTAATCGATCCATGAGGGAGCTGCTGAAACCAATCAAGCGCACCTCCCCTCAAGGTCGATAAGAATGCCCTGCAACTAACAGAATCAGAATAACCATGCAACACAACCAAATTCTCAAACGCCCTTACGTGCCTCGACGGGTTAGTGGTCCCGTCGAACATCAAACTCATGTCTCTAAAATTCACAGGTAGTGGTGCAACCAATATATCCCTCGAGAACGGATGTCCTCGAACACGCCTTTCAGGTCGACCATCCATCTTAGCCTGCATCTGCCTCACCTGCTCCGCGAGTCTCTCCACCTCCCGATCTCGCAGGGCTCCATCTCCTCCATAGCTAGACACGTCCTCATCCACCATCGTTGGTCCAGCAGCCACTCGCGAGAGGCTTTGAGTGACCTGCTGAACCGCTTGTGCCGCCGCGTTCGCCACCATCTGCTGCATCTCCTGCCTGGTCATCACCACCTGCTGGCCGGGACGTGGCTCCTCCACCGGCGGCGGTACTGCTCCCTGCACCACCGCTCCTTGCTGCAGCGTCGCGGCCAAATCTAGTTGCAGCGGCGTTGGGATCGCCGCTACTTGGGCGGTACAGCTCTTCTGGGCCCGGCTTGAGCCCACGTTAGCCTCTAGTTTCACCAGTGTGGCTCCTACACCTTGGGGAACGGGCGTCGGAGTCACCGGTGTACGCGAGGGTCCAGAGAAGCCTGGGGGAGGGCCTTCTCCAAACGGCCTCGTCATCGTCCATGCGTCGTCGAACGATGCTTGCAAATCTCTTCTAGGAATTCCGTCCGCCATAGCCACCGAGCCTCAGAAATCCCAGCACACCGCTTTTCGAACGGAAGTCCCACAGACCAGGCCAAATGGTAACGCAAAACACTCCGACCGGCTCGAAATCGGCTTGCCTTCTTCTTCCTCGCCGGTAGAACGCGGGCACCTGCACAGAACTCTCACACCGAAGGGGTTTTCCGGTGAGTATTAAAACTCTCAACAATTTTCATGATAATTAACTACACAAAATATTTTTTATAATTCAATTTTTTATGGATCTTGAGTCATACATTTAGTACAAGAGAATGATGAAATTCCAACAAAATATATTACAACGAAATTTCAAAAATAATTCTAATGAATATTTTAATGTTATTACTCCCATTTCAGTTTTTCAATGAAAATTCTAACAAGAATATATCGTTGGAATCATAGGCAGATTCATGTCCTGACAGAGGTCTTCAACCCAAACCATGTAGCATAAAGGTATCAATTTGCGCAACATAACAAAAATTGTGGGAACATTTTTCATAATTTTAATCATGCCCCCTATATAGAAAATATTATTAAAAGAAATAAATATACATAATTAATTAATTTACAACGTCTACCAATTATAATTTAATTCAGCTCATAACTTTATTAAAGTTATAACATAAACGCGGTATCAAAACTAAATTCATAGTTTTACCTTCTGGTTTTATTTTTCTAATATTGATGATAACTTTTATTCTCTCTTATACGATATATTTTTTTTCTAACATCAAAACATACTTTTATGTCTTTTCAAATGTATGTGAAATTCTAATTATATATTCATATTTTATAAATTTATCAATTATATTATCGAGTCAACTATACTACAACATATATTTTTTGTTCATAAATTTTTTAAAAAAATATATGCTATTTTCGATGATTTTATTATGTTGAGTTGAGAAAATATATGTTGTTTTTAAATATATTAACTTATTAGGACATTATTGATGTGTTAAAAAAATATTACAAATGAGGAATATGACAAATTATGAACAATATAAGTTATAAATTGTGATGACAATATGTTATTTTACTGGTATACTTTTTTTAACTAACTAAATAGTGCCCCAAATATGAAATTTTTTTGGATCTGCCACTGCAAGTAGATTTTCAATGAAAGTTCCATTGTATTTTTATAATCAATGACATTTTTTCCAACGCTTGAAATATGATTGGAAAAAAAAAAATTCCAATAAAAAAATGTACGCATAACACGTTTGCATACATTTTCCACACAACAATAAATAATGGTAACTGGAATCATTACATCCACAAAAATTCTAATGTAATTTAGTTTAATCTCTATTGAATTAGCTAATGAAAATTTTCCAATGGAAGTTATAGCAATGAAATATTAGGTGTATTTTTCAATGCAATATGGATTTTATTTTTTATTCTTTTTAAACATTAAAACTTTTATGTAATAGTTTTAAATATTAATTAATCGTGTTTACATATCTTCTACTAAAAATATAATAAACACATGAGCTTTTTAGTCCATATTGTTTTTTCCGAAATCACTCATTATTTTATCTCGAGATTACCTATTAATTTCTGAATTGTGTTATATTTCCTACATATTGAATATTGAATAGTGAAAATAATTATTATTTTACGTATGGAATATAATATTTATATATTATATTCAAAGAACTAATAGCAAATTTTAATTTAAAAGTTCCAACCTACATAGATAAAAGCAAAAAGAACTATTGTCTATGACTTGAAACTTACACCTAGAATTGATAAGCACAAAAAATTAAAAAATATTTAAAAAATTAACTTATTTACATCGATAAGTACAATTTTCAAAGTTATATATTAGGTGAGAAAAAGGGGATTGATCTTAATTTTTTTTTAAAAAATTAATTACTTTCTGCTATTATATTTTTTAATTTTAAAATACTTAATATTTTTATTTGTTACCCTTTTATATATAATATATCACATCATTTATTTCTAATGATGTTTAAGTTGACCATTAATTAAAAATATTTAGATTCTTTAAAAGTATTTATTATACTATTTTTGTTGCATCATTTTTTCTTTAAGAAACTATTATATATGAAAACTATTAAATATGATGATTTTATCATTAAAATTATATTAAAAATAAGGACGTTTTTCAAAACTCTCACACGAGTGTTTTCAAAACTCTCACACAGAACTCTCACACGAGTGTTTTCAAAACTATTTCAAACAGTTTCGGACGAGTATTAAAAATAAGGACGTTATATCTCTGTTTTGTTTGAAATTTTTTATTTTTCTAAAAATTTTAGAATTTGATAGGAATATATCGCCGAAATGGTCTCATATGCTATGACGATCAACAAAAGTCAAGACCAATCTCTCTCACACGTCGGCTTAGTCTTGACAAACCCTGTTTCCAATCATGGACAGTTCTACGTTGCTCTTTCTAGAGTCACGAATCGAAAGATTGTGAAGATAATGATATTTTGTGATGGTGATTCCGACGATATGTAAACCATGAATGTTATATATAAAGAAGTGTTTAATAATATTTAGAATTATTTTCCTAATTCATATTTTTCTTTCATGAATTAAATTATGATTATGTATTTTTTTTTGTTTTTATATTGTTTTCTTTTCTAAGTATTCTTGTCCGTGCAAATGCACGGGATGAGTACTAGTTCTTCTTGATTTTTATGTATTTGACCATTTATTTCTTAAATTGATATAAAGAGATTAAGATTATCTAACCAAATACACAAATCTAAAAGAAATAAATACAATATTAATATAACTTATCTTTATTGATTGATACATTGCTAATTTTTCATTTTTCTTGTATTGTAGGAGATCACTAAAGTTATTTAACTAAACATATATTATTATTTATTACTTAACTTATATTTTTATTGATAAAAAAATTATAATTGCACATACCATTTTTATTCATATTTTTGTTTAAACCATCTCTTATCATATTTATTATTATTTTAAAATATTGTACAAATTATTACTGAGATTGTTTGTTATAATAATATTTTACAGGAATAAAATTATTAATAGGTAGGTATATCTCTACGATTGATGTATGCTAAAAATATATCCTCTTTCATTTAAACTAATAAAAAATTGATATAATAAAAATATAAATCAAATATAAAATAAAGTTATAAATAATCAAAAGATTATTAATAATCAAGTGTTTGGTATGTTCATCTTCATAGTAATTCAAAAATCATGATACTTGTTGATGCACAAAATCTGATCAACATAGGATATTCAGAGAATTGTTTGTATCGTTGAATATATTGAATATTTGTGAATTTATTATGTAATTTTGGTAAGAAAAGATTTAAGATCCCCCACAAGTTTTGCACAGCCTCTGTTTTGTATAGATAAGAGATAAAAAAGTATATGTCCCTTCAGACTTATCTCGATGATGTTCATCATTAGGGTATATATATATATGTTTTTGGTGGGCCCGATATTATCACAAGTGGTGTTATTTTTGGGACCTAAAAATAAGATAAAAATAAAACAATTAATTTAATGCATAACAACGTGTAATATTTTAATAGGCGAGGCCAAAATTGGGTATCAACAATACTATATATGAAAGCATGTGCTCTAGTGTAATTTTACTTAGGTTCTAGTACAATACAATAATAAGATTGTAATTAGTATTTTTAAAATAACAACTTTATTTAAACATTAAAAAACATTTGCTTCGACTATATATCACTTTTATTTTCTATTTCATTTATATGATATATGGTTTGCAAGTTGTAAGATTTTAGACCCTAAAATGATTTAAATCTTAATATAATCTATACTTATATAATAAGAATTAACATTTATCCAAAATAGTAGGTCAAATTATGGTCAATGTCGGATTTGCATTAAATATTTTCCAAAACTGGTAAGTTTTTGTCCTTTTCATACTTCTCATTAATTATGTTCTTTTCACACTTCTCATTACTTATGTCATTTTTACACATCTAATTAATTCATTAATTACGACAAAATTATCATAAATCATTCCATCTGAGCTTTTATCGTTAAAATGTATAGCGATCTGTTATAACCTTATCCTATTGATATTTCTCCTTATCGCGTTCTATTTTTTTGGTAACCAGTCTATATCAATAACGGATATTTGGTTAATGATAGCACACGTCTTTATTTCAAGGAGCGGATATTCTTTAACCTTTAATTAATCTGAATTGATTGCCTTGACTTTTCAATTTTTAAAAACTCTTTTTTTAAATATTTCGACTTAAGATTCGGATTTCATTATACAAGTCATCGGATTGTTTGAATGAAAATAAATGAAAAGAACACAAAAAACAGCAGCCTTATTCATGTAATCAATCTTAAAATATTAGTTTGTTCACTAAAAAGAGACAAATCCTAGAAATTCTAAAATATTAGTTTGTTCACCAAAAATATTAGTTTGATTTTTAGGATTTGCCTCTTTTGAAAATATTAGTTTGTGATAATGAGGAGTTACCAAATAATCAAACTCATAATGTTGTGTACAAGGAGGTTTTTAATAATATATGATTGTTACCGAACTTTTTATGATTCAACAATGTTCCTATGTATTTTAATGATTTCAATTTTAATCCTAATGCACGTGAGGTTATATTATTCTTCCAAATTTTACATCCCGTGCATCGCACGGGTTACGTACTAGTATTTTTCAAAATATTTAAGAAAAATATTCCACAAATATATTTTATGTTATTTTATTCATAGGAAAATATATTTAACATTCATTTATAATTTATTTATTAAAATCATTTGAGTTCTTTATCATTTTGAAATAGATCTATTTCAAAATGTCATACTTTTGTTTACGCTTTTTTTTTAATACTATGTTATTTTTGAATGAAAATATGAACATTGGTTACAAAATTATACTGAAAGACTAAGGACAGACCCAATCATCATTAAAATGTAATATTCCTCTATTGTGCAGTATATTTAGTTTACAAACAATTAAAAATAATTTTTTTGGTAGATTATATTTGATCTACTTAAGGATAAAATGACTTAAACTAAAAGCTCCATGTTATGTATTTGGGCTTAAGAGCACATTGATTATCAAAATATTGATGGAATTATTTATGTAAAATTTCAACTAACTAAATAGATTTTGTACTACATAATGTGCGTTAAGGTATCACTACAAATTTAAAAATTCTATACAAAACAATGTAGATGAATCATAATATTACTATGCTCTTTGTATGTATACATGTAAATGAGAGTTAATGATGTAAACATAAACCTTCCGCCAAAGTAAATTATTTTATTTTTTTTATCATGTTAGAATTTGAATACTAAAGGATGATTGGATATAAAAAAATTTGGTTTTGTTTGGATTTTTTTGTTTGGTTTAGTTAATTTTAAAAAAGTTGGTATGGTTTGTTGTTAGTGGGTATATTAGAATAATATTTAAAATAAAATGATTAAAGTTGATTTGATGTAAAGTAAGAGAGAGAAGATTTGAAGTGATGGTTAGTTAAAATTATGTGAGAATAGTGAATTAAGGTAAAGTGTTGTGTAAAATTGATTGATTGATATTATTTAATTATATTGATAATATTAAAGATAGTGAGGTTGAGTTAAAGTTGAGTTAAAAAAAAATGGTTGAGTTAAAAATATTTAAATTTTTTTAAGAAATTTTGTATCCAAGCATGCTAATAATCCGACTAGCATTTATTCAGAGATAACTAACGATTTTAATTCTTTAGAATTAACTATTGTAAAAATTCCTACAACACAATTTATTCTTCAATGCTAGCATATTTTGCTTGAAATACTCGTCAAACTTGACCAACCTTGAGCTCGTTGCCTCTTCGTATAATCGCTCTCATAGCTCTTTTAATTCCATATTAAAAGTCATTGTAATAAATATAATTTTATGAACTTTATATCGAACACTGTAATAAAATAATACAAAAAAATGAAAAAAATAATATTATGATGTTTATCACGAAAACAAAAAAAAAGTGTAAAATATCTCAAATCAGAATGAGAAAACCAAACAATGGATGAAATTATATTGGTCTATTTGCGTTTAAAGCAATGATAAGTATTTTATTGCAAATATATATTGTTGCGATTGGNTTTCGAAACGATAGAGGTAATATAAAAGAGCACAAAAGTACAAAAGGAACAAATTACAAAACCCCAACGGTGTAATGAAAGACCCCAACAAGGTAAAATCTAAGGCCCCAACAGGGTAATGAGACAGGGGCCAACAGCCCAAACCAAAACACGCCTAATAAGCAACAGAATAGCAAACTGAGAGGACACGCACATGGCGGCCTAGAGAACTCCACAAAATGAAAAAAAGAAAAATGAAAAACAGAGCCACTGCACAATGCCTAGCCTGCATTCATCTCCCAAACAAAAACGAACAAACACACCTAACACAGACTCGAACAAACTACAACAAAAACAGTAAAACAAAGGAGGCCCTTCCCCAACAGACTGACGAGTCGATACAGCGGAGAACAATCGATTCCAATAGAATCCGAAGCCCGAGCCCAACTACTGAAACTGCTGCCGAACGCGCCTATACAGAAGCCAAACCCGGACCCCAATCCAAACCCGAATCGACTCACTTCCAACCGATAGGAACAAAGCAACCCCCAAGCCAAACCAGTCCAAACCCGTCTAACACCACTAGCCGAGCCTGGACGACTCAAACCCGGACCCAACACCAGAGAACCGGGAAGGGGCTGCCAGTCCTAAACTCAAACGAAACAAGCCGTAAAAGTCACGACCCACCCACCAACACATGCACTATCCGAACCACCACAGGCACAAACGACCCTACCCAAGCTCCAGCGACCCGAATCCAGAAGCTCAAACCCCCAAGCGACCGACAGCTAAAGAAAAAACGATGAAGAATAGGTCCAATCGCCAACCGCCAGCACCACAACAACATCAATTGAAGGTCGTCGGTACCTTGACAGCAGAACCACCGACCGCCGACCGACCTTCGAGCGAATCGCCCATAAAACCCACATCTCTGCCAGCGACCTAGGGCAGAACCAAGGGTGCGCAATCGAAGGAGAAAAGACGACCCAGACCAGCCAGAGACCAACAGCATCCAAGGATCGACACCACCAACCTCCAGACGGACCGTCCCTCTGCAATCGACGGCCAGAAGCTTGAACAATCGCAGACCCTGCGGCTAATCCAGAACTACGATGCATAAGGGGGTGGGCCGAGCAGTCAAAGGTGACCGCCGGCCCAAACTACGCCGACGCTGGAGAAGGCAAAACTGAGAGAACTGAAGGGGAAAGGCGAGGGATTTGACGGCGAGGGATTTGACGGGGAGAGGGGAGAGGGGAGAGGGGACGTTGCGATTGGATTAGATC
>BKCP01009070.1:1657054-1686548 GCA_008636005.1 Striga asiatica | reverse complement strand
TTTTTTTTTTTTTTTTTTTTTAACAAACAACGCCCCGGAAGGGCGGGGGATTGGGCTGGATCCCCAACCTGTGCATAGATTAGGGCCCCAAAAACGGGAGCCCAAAATGTCAACGAACAAGATACAAAAGTCTACATAGTCTCACAAACAAAAACAAAAACAAAAGAAAAGCAAAAAAGAAAAGCCAAAAACCGAAAAAAGAAACAAAAATACAAAACAAGGTCGATCTTCGGGCTAACAGATGCCTGAAAAAATGTCTATACTAATGACAACAGAAATCTTAAACTAGTGAAAACGGAATGCTGGATATCCAAGCTGATCCATCCGTACAAGAGTGCGAAGGCGGAGTGGAGCAGCGTCGGTCTGAAATGTATGTGTGTCTGGTATGGTGGCGCCAAGGCTGGCCAGGTAGTCAGCAGGTCTGTTTCCCTCACGGAAAATATGCGTGATCCTGTGATGGACTGACCGAAGTAGATCTCTAATGCGCATAAGCGGGTGCTGAATCTGCCACGAACCCTGATGGCCCGAAGTCAGGAGGGTGGCGACAGCTGCAGCATCCAGCTCGATCCATATATGACTAGAGAGATGGACAGCAATTTGAAGGCCAATCTGTAGTGCCTGAATCTCTGCGTCGTAGCTCGAGGAGGCCTGAATAGACGCGTGGAAGGCGGTGATGAGGGCGCCGCTATGGTCCCGAATCAAGCCTCCTCCTCCAGCAACTCCAGTGTGGCGATCAAATGAGCCATTAGTGTCCAGCTTGACCCATGGAGAGTCAGGTCGAAGCCAAACAACAGCTCTGGCCCGAGGAGGCCGAACAGGTGGTGGTGGGGCCACCATGTAGCGATGTGGTGGTGTGCAGCCTGTCCAGTCTCGGGCCGTGAGCCTGCCCAATGCGATGAGGAGTGAAATGTGTCTCTCTATCTGCAAAACAATGTGAGAAAACATAAAAGTAATATCCCTATGCTTCGCACTATTCCTTTCTGTCCAGGTGAACCAAAGGATCAGACAAGGAATGAGGAAGCCCACGTGTCTAAGGTGTGTGCTCTGTGAGGAAAAACTCAGGAGCTCAAAAAAACTGTATGTGGTGGGTAGGGATATATGAGTCCAAGTGGCAAAATGCTCCCACACTCTCCTCACAATCTCACTCTCTAGAAAAAGGTGGGTAAAGGTCTCGGTCTCATGGCGTCCAGTATCAGAACAACACACATACTGAGAGGGGAAGGAGATCCCTCTCGCGTGTAGCACAATATTGACGGGTATCCGGCGCAAGAGGAGGCGCCAAAGGAACACCGAAATAGTAGGCGTGAAAAGGTCACTCCAGATAGCCCCGAAGAGGAGATTAGGCCGATCTCTCAGCCTGATCTGCTCCCAAGCCGAGGTAGTAGAAAACACACCTGATGATGTAAGTCTCCACCTCATGCTATCTGAACCATCCCCCGAGATAGGGATCTGCTGGATCTGATCTAATAACTGCTCGCTAAAACCCGCACCAGACCCCAACTCCCTATCAAGCTTCCCTCTATCCCACGACCCGTCCGTCCAGAGGTCGCTCACAAGCAGGTAGGGGGAATGTGACACCTGCTTATCCCTAGACAACGTCCTATCACCTACCCACCACTCATCCCAGACACTGACATCGCCCTCGCCCAAAACCCAAAAGATGTGATCCTGGGCTCGCCTACCGACCCTAGTGAGGCGCCGCCACTGTCTGCTATCATGATCAACAGCCGTGACCCAACAAGGGTGGTTGGCACGACAGGGGCAGTACTTGCCGCGAAGGTACTGAGCCCAAAGCGACTTTCCTTCCCTGAAGCGCCACCACAGCTTGTATGAGAAAGCTGTAACAATGTCCCTGAGGCGGCGGATGCCAAGGCCACCCTCGGGGAGGGGGCGGCAGATAGAGTCCCAACTCACCCAGTGAGTACGTCTCTCCCTCCCAGAACCGTCCTTATAACCCCAGAAATAACGAGCCATAATCTGGTCAAGCTCGTCAAGAGTCGACCTAGGGGGGTCGAGGACCATAAGCAAGTGAATCGGAAGAGAGCTAAGATTGCTCTTGATCAGCGCTAGCCGACCACCGAAAGAAAAATGTCTATGCGACCAACCAGAGATCCTGTCGATCATCCTCTGCCTAACGTCCGCAAAGAGCACTCTCGTGGGGTTGCCCTTGTATAAAGGGACCCCGAGGTATGTCATGGGAAGGTCGCCACGCGCAAAGCCAGTAATGTCGTGGACCCGTTGAGTCCACCTGTCCACGGTGGCTGCTGAGAGGATGAAGGTGCTCTTCTGCACACTGACCAGCTGACCGGTGACCAAACCATAGTGCTCCAGAAGGCGCATAAGCTCGACCAGTCCATCATCATCCGCCCGGGTGAAAATAATGATGTCATCCGCATAAGAGAGGTGAGAGATGGTAGGACCATAGCCACGGGTGCTATAGATCATATGAGGAGAATCGCGGATGAAGCTGTCAAGGCAGCGAGAGAGGTAGTCCGCCACAAGAACGAAGAGGGAAGGGGAAAGGGGGTCGCCCTGTCTAAGGCCTCTAGAGGAGGGAAAGAAGTCGGTGGGGCTGCCGTTAACCAGGACCGAGAACGTGCAATGCTCCACACACGCCTCCACAAAGCTGATCCAACGCTCAGGAAATCCCATCCTAGTCAGTGCCTCCCTAAGAAACGGCCACTCAACCCTATCATACGCCTTAGCCATGTCTAGCTTCAGCGCGATATTCGGAGCCCGCTTCCAGTCCGCTCGGGAGATGTCGTGGATCATCTCCTGGGTCAGAAGGATGTTATCACTAATGACCCGATCCTTGACGAATCCACTCTGGTTCGGAGAGATGAGGGAGGGGAGAAGAGGGGAAAGACGACCGTTAAGAATCTTCGAAATGAGCTTGTTGGTCACGTTACACAGGCTGATGGGCCTGTAATCGGACCAAGAGCTCGGGTTGGGTCTTTTGGGGATCAGGACGACAGAGGTAGACGTGAAGGAATCCGGCATCCGGTGGCCGGAGAAAAAATCCAACATCACCTCCTCGACGTCAGTCTCGACAAGATTCCAACAGACCTGATAGAAGAGGGAGGAGAAACCATCCGGGCCAGAAACGTTGTTGGGATCAATCCCGAATACAACATCCCTAACCTCCTCCATACTCGCGAGCTCACAGAGGCCAATGAGATCGACCGAAGGAGGGATGGTGGGGAAAAGAGAAGTGGTCGGGGCTACAAGGGACCCTCTGTCAGAGGTGAAGAGGTCTGGAAGTGAGCAACAGCCGACTCCCGAATCTGAGCCTCCTGGGTCAAGGATGACCCATCAGCCTCGATACTATGAATGTACGACTTAGCACGCTTCTGCCTAACGTAGCCCTGGAAGAACCTAGTATTCCGCTCGCCCTCGACCACCCAGCGAACGGCCGCCTTCTGCTTCCAGAAGTCCTCTTCCATAAGGAGTCGGAGCTGGTACTCGGCGTGGCAGCGGTGCATGGCAGTCCTATTCTCCGGAGTAGGATCCAGGTCATAGGCCCGCTCAGCCGTCGCATGCGCACTCTGAGCCTCAGCAAGGTGCTGATGTAGGTTTCCAAAAACATCCCAGTTCCACTGTCTCAACCGACGCCGCAGTCTGCCGAGCTTCGCCTCGAGATTTCGCATCTCGAAGAGCCCAGTCGGCTGAAGCCAGGAATCCCTGACAGTGTCGTGGAAGGAGTGGTGGCGAACCCACATGTTCTGGAACCTAAACGAAGAGCGGCGTGGGGTACTCGAAAATCGGCACCGGATGAGAAGGGGTGAATGGTCGGACCCGAATCGAGTACGGTGTGTGACGGTCGTAACCACAAACACCTTCGACCATGCCTCAGAAACTAAAGCACGGTCTAACCTCTCTTTGAGTCCGTCCCTCACCCACGTGAAGGGCTCACCATCACATCCAGCGTCAATTAATTCGCAGTCCGCCACCGCCTGAGCAAAATCCCACATTTCCGGTGACCGGTCAGTGCGGCCACCCACACGCTCATCGTGATGCAGAAAGATGTTGAAATCGCCACTAACCATTCATGGCAATCCCTCCATACTCTCGGAAATCTCACGCAGGGTGTCCCAAAGGTCATATCGCCCTAGCCTAGTACACTTGGCATAAACGAAGGTGTGAAAGATGGGCTCCGGGAGGTGGGCAGCGGACAGCTCTACGTGAAGCAGTCTGATGGTGCTAGGTTAGTTGAGTTTTGTTGCTAGGTTAGTTACCTGTAGCTGCTAGGTTAGTTGTCTGATCCTGCTATGCTAGTTGTCTGATCCTGCTATGTTAGTTGTCTGATGCTGCTAGGTTAGTTTTCTGATCCTGCTATGTTAGTTGTCTGATGCTGCTTGGTTAGTTGTCTGATGTTGCTAGATTAGTTGTCTGATGGTGCTAGGTTAGTGGTCTGATGTTGCTAGGTTAGTTGTCTGATGGTGCTAGGTTTTTTTTTAAATAGTCCAAGGTCTGTCATCGGGCTAACAGGTGCCCGGAATAAATGGATGGTCTAAGAATAACAAAACCAAAAACCTAATCTACTGGAATCGAAACGATGGATATCCCAGCTGATCCATCCGAACTAGCATGCGGAGACGGAGTGGAGCAGTGTCGGTCTGATACGTGTGTGTGTCTGGTATGGTAGCACCAAGGCTGGCAAGGTAATCAGCAGGTCTGTTCCCCTCACGGAAGATGTGTGTGATCCTGTAATGGACAGACCGAAATAGATCTCTAATGCGCATAAGCGGGTGCTGAATCTGCCACGAGCCCTGATGACCCGAGGCCAGGAGGGTGACGACAGCCGCAGCGTCCAGCTCAATCCAAATATGACTAGAGAGGTCGGCAGCAATCTGAAGGCCAATTTGTAATGCCTGAATCTCTGCATCGTAGCTCGAGGAGGCCTGAAGGGATGTGTGGAAGGCGGTGATAAGAGCTCCACTGTGGTCCCGGATCAAGCCTCCTCCTCCGGCAGTACCGCTATGACGATCGAAAGATACATCGGTATTCACCTTGACCCAAGGAGAGTCAGGTCGAAGCCAAACAACAGCTCTGGGCCGAGGGGACCGAACAGGCGGAGGGGGAGCCACCCTGTATCGGTGCGGTGGCGTGCAGCCTGTCCAGTCACGTGCAGAAAGCCTACCCAACGCTGTGAGGAGCGAAATGTGTCTCTCCACCTGCAAAACAATGTGAGAAAGCAAGAAAGTAATATCCCTATGCTTCGCACTATTCCTTTCCGTCCAGGTGAACCAAACGATCAGACGAGGAATGAGGAAGCTCACGTGTCTAAAGTGTGTGCTCTGTGAGAAAAAACTCAGGAGCTCAAAAAAACTGTCTGTGAAGGGTAGGGATATATGAGTCCAAGTACCAAAATGCTCCCACACTCTCCTCACAATCTCACTCTCTAGAAAAAGGTGGGTAAAGGTCTCGGTCTCATGACGTCCGGTCTCAGAACAACACACACATCGAGAGGGGAAGGAGATCCCCCTCGCATGTAACACAGTGTCCACGGGTATCCGGCGCAAGAGGAGGCGCCAAAGGAAAACAGATATGGTAGGGGTGAAAAGGTCACTCCAGATGGCTCCTTAGAGAAGATTCGGCTGAACTCTCAGCCTGATCTGCTCCCAAGCCGAGGTAGTAGAAAACACACCCGATGATGTAAGTCTCCACCTCATACCATCCGAACCTTCCCCCGAGATGGGTATCTGCTGGATCCTATCTAATAACTGCTCACTAAAACCCGCCCCGGAGCCCAACTCTCTATCAAGCTTCCCCCTATCCCACGACTCGTCCGTCCAAAGGTCGCGCACAAGCAGGAAGGGGGAATGCGACACCTGCCTATCTCTAGACAACGGCCTATCACCTAACCACCACTCATCCCAGAAACTAACCTCGCTATCCCTCAAAACCCAAAAAATGTGATCCTGGGCACGCCTACCAACCCTAGTGAGGCGCCGCCACTGTCTGCTATCATGCGCAACCGCCGTCACCCAACAAGGATGGTTGGCGCGTCTAGAGCAGTACTTGCCGCGAAGGTACTGGGCCAAAGCGACTTTTTTTCTCTGAAACGCCACCACAACTTGTATGAGAAGACAGTAACAATATCCCTAAGGCGACGGATGCCAAGGCCACCCTCATGGAGCCCAGTGGGTACGTCTCCCTCTCCCCGAACCATCCTCGTAACCCCAGAAATAACGAGCCATGATCTGGGCAATCTCGTCAAGTGTGGACCTAGGGGGGTCGAGGACCATAAGTAAATGAAGCGGAAGGGAACTAAGGGTGCTCTTGATTGGAGCAAGCCGACCACCGAACGAAAGATGTCTATGCGACCAACCAGAAATCCTATCGATAATCCTCTGCCTGATGCCCGCAAAGAGCACTCTCGTGAGGTTGCCCTTATATAAAGGGGCACTAAGGTAGGTAATGGGAAGGTCGCCGTGCGCAAAACCAGTGATCTCGTGGACATGCTGAGCCCACCTGTCCCCGCTGGAGGAGGAAAGGGTGAAGGTGCTCTTCTGCACATTGATCAGCTGGCCGGTAACCGAGCTATAATGCTCCAGTAGGTGCATAAGCTCGATCAGCCCATCATCATCCGCACGAGTGAATATGATGACGTCATCCGCATAAGAAAGGTGCGAGACAGGGGGACCATAGCCACGGGTGCTATATGTCATTTGAGGATAGTCGCGGATAAAGCTGTCGAGGCAGCGAGAGAGGTAGTCCGCCGCAAGAACAAAAAGGGACGGGAAAAGGGGGTCTCCCTGTCTAAGGCCTCTAGATGAGGGAAAAAAATATGTGGGGCTGCCATTAACTAGGACCGAGAACGTGCAATGCTCCACACAAGCCTCTACAAAGCTGATCCATCGCTCCGGGAATCCCATCCTAGCCAATGCCTCCCTAAGAAACGGCCACTCCACTCTATCATACGCCTTAGCCATATCTAGCTTCAGCGCAATGTTCGGTGCCTGCTTCCAGTCTGCATGGGAGATATCATGGATCATCTCCTGGGCCAAAAGTATGTTATCACTAATGACCCGATCCTTGACGAAGCCACTATGGTTTGGAGAGATGAGGAAGGGGAGGATAGGGGAAAGACGGCCGTTAAGAATTTTTGAAATAATCTTATTGGTCACGTTACACAGACTGATGGGCCTGTAGTCGGACCAAGAACTTGGATTGGGTCTTTTGGGAATCAAGACGATAGAGGTAGCCGTGAAGGAATCCGGCATCCGGTGACCGGTGAAGAAATCCAACACCGCCTCCTCAACATCAGGCTCGACTATATCCCAGCAGACCTGGTAGAAGAGGGAATAGAATCCATCAGGGCCAGAAACGTTGTTGGGATCAATCCCAAAAACAGCATCCCTAACCTCCTCCCTGCTCGGAAGCTCACAGAGGTCGACAAGGTCGACCGAAGGAGGGATGGTAGGGAAGAAAGAGACGGTCGGGGCAACAAGGGGCCCTCTGTCAGAGGTGAAGAGGGTCTGGAAGTGAGCAACACCCGACTCCCGAATCTGAGACTCCTGGGTCAGGGATGACCCATCAGCCTCAATACTATGGATGTACGACTTAGTACGCTTCTGCCTAACGAAGCCCTGGAAGAACCTAGTGTTCTGCTCGCCCTCTGCCACCTAGCGAACGGCCGCCTTCTGCTTCCAGAAATCCTCCTCCATAAGGAGTCGGAGCTGGTACTCGGCGTGGCAGCGGTGCATCGCAGTCCTATTCTCCGGAGTGGGATCCAGGGCATAGGCCCGCTCAGCCTCCGCGTGCGCACACTGAGCTGCGAAAAGGCGCTGATGGAGGTTTCCAAAAACATCCCAGTTCCACTGTCTCAACCGACGCCGTAATCTGCCGAGCTTAGTCTCGAGATTGCGCATCCCGAAGAGCTCAGTCGATTGAAGCCAGGAATCCCTGACAGTGTCATGGAAAGAGTGGTGGCGAACCCACATGTTCTGGAACCTAAAGGAAGCATGGCGGGGAGTGCTCGAGAAGCGACACCTAATGAAGAGTGGTGAATGGTCAGACCCAAATCGAGTGAGATGCGTGACGGTCGTGACCGCAAACACCTTCGACCACGCTTCAGAAACCAAAGCACGGTCGAGCCTCTCTTTGAGGTCGTCCCTAACCAACGTGAAGGGCTCACCCTCACATCCAGCATCTATCAGTTCACAGTCCGCCACAGTCTGAGCAAAGTCCCACATCTCCCGGGACCTGTCCGTCTGGCCACCCACACGCTCATCGGGGTGCAGAAAGATGTTGAAATCGCCACTAACCATCCATGGCAATCCCTCCATACTCTCAGCAATCTCACGCAGGGTGTCCCACAGATCGTATCTCCCGACTCTATTACACTTGGCGTAAACCAAAGTCTAAAATATGGGCTCAGGGAGATGGGCAGCTGAAAGCTCGACATGAAGCACCTGGTCGGTGTCCCGAAGGACCCGACAAGTGTAATCACGCGAGTGGAAGAAGAAGATCTTATGAGAAATGTTACCCACGCCCGAATGGAGACCAAGACGACGTGAGAAATAGTCAAAGTCAGGGGTGCGAATCATCGGCTCAATAAAGCCGACAAAATCCAATCTATGATTACGAATGAGAGAGCGAAGGTGAGCGAGAGTGGCCCTATTAGCCAGTCCCCGTCCATTCCAAGTAATGGACGTAATAGACATATCAGCAATCTGAAGAGCCACCGGACAGTGTCCGCCTGTGGCGAGGCTGGGTCAGACTACCTGAAGGAGGGGGTAGGTGGCGAGAGGATCGACGAAGAACTGGGGAGACAGTCCGCCTCGTCATGCGCGGTGTGGGTATGGTATTCAAGGGGGAACGCCCTCGGAAAGCACTCGTGGCCTGCGAATCGTCAGGCTGAGCAGTCTGACCAAGACTGACACTAGGTGCCTGTCCCATGTCCGGGCATGCCTCCTGTCTGTCATGGTGCACGAAAGCACTGGAGGCAAAACTCTCGCACGAGACGTCGTGCTGAGCGCGGTTAAGACCGCATGCCTGCTCCGAGAGGAGAGGGGAAGAGACTCCATCCGGCAGAGCACTCGGGTGCTCGCCGTCAGAGTGTGGCTGGAGAGCTATAGGCTCAGTCGAAATCTCAATCTCCGCAGAGGAGAGGTGGGCCGGCAATTCCCCTTTCGAGGAAGCGGTGGCAGGAGCTGTCCTCATCTCCAGAGAGCAATCCTGGCTATGTGGGAGGACAGACAGAGGAACAGCATCACGAATGCTATCATGAGATAAATGGGTGGCCGGGCCAGTGGGCAAAGTGGCCGGCTGCTCTAGATCATCTACTAGGAGGTCATCGTCCTCCAAAAGGCCAAGATCCGAGAGACCGTGTGTGTCCCTAGAGGAAGGCTCAGCCTCATCCTTTGACTCAGGGGAGAGGGGTGCATAGAACGAGTGTTTGGCCTTGAAGGCCGACTGAAGTGTCTCTCTGGGAATAAAGCCCGTAGCCTTGGCCTTGGGCCCAACTATGATCAATCGGTTAGACTGGTCAGGATGAGCATCCTTCCCAGTTTGGGCGGTGGCGTCCATTTTCGCCTTGCCCTTATCCGTGGCCCCCTTTGGGGACCCGGGTGTCTGAAGAGGGCCTTTGCCCTTTCCCTTCGGTTCCCTCCGGCTGTTGGAGGGTCCCGGCTGGGCCGTACGATGGCGCTGAGGTGGAGCGGGTCGTGGCTTATTGCCACTGATATAGCAGTCTGTCGCTATATGACCAACATGACTGCACGCGGAACAGAAAGCGGGGATCTTCTCGTAGATCACCTGCAGAGCAAAGGTCACTGAACCCTGCTCAATTTCAATCTCGTGGATAGGCTCCACTCTGAGATCAATCTCGACACAGAACCGCGCCATATTAGCCCTGGACTGGAGAGCAGTCGGGGCATCAATGCGGACCGGTTTTCCGACACACTTAGCAAGTGTGGTGATGGAATCCCGGTCATACATATGTGGTGGAAGGCCGGGGAGGCGGCACCACACGGGGACAACTGGCGCCTCCGTCTTCAGGTTGAACCCGGAAGTGTACTTAAATACCCTAGCTGGGCATCCACACACAGGAATAGAAGTCCTAAGCCATGCCTCATCATAATCTTCGGGGAGATTAAAAGAGACTAGAAGATGATTGAAGTTATACCACTTAAATGAGAACCTACCCTTAAATCCCAATTTCCCTAATCCAGCAGCTAGGTCTCGGGGGGGAGGGATAGCATAAGTGAACTTAAAGACCAGTGTGTTCGCTAACTTACCTGCGAGGGTGTCAGCTTCGGCCTGTGAGAATTGGACCTTCACTTTGTTCCCTTCTGAGCGGATGATGGTCCCGCAAGCGTGGTCATAATTTCCGTCAAAGAGGAACTCCTTAGGTGTCGGTCGCGGAGTAATCTTGCCGCCGAAACGTCATCTCTCTTCCCCGTATAGCCTCCCGGAATGATAGCGGGCCAGTGGAAGAGCCCGACAGAGAATCGGGTGCTGCGGGGTTTACCTTGGCCATCGCGTCTGGGCCCGCAACGACTACGCCATCCTCGTGAACGTACATAATGGCCGTTTTAGATTGCCCCGCAGCCAAGGAGGTTATTCCGGTGAGATGATGGGGCAGAGAGGATGAGTTTGGATGTGGTCCGAGGATTCCGACCGAAACGGCCGACTTCGAGGTTAGCCCGGATGTAACGCCGGCTAGCAATTTTTTTCCAGTAGCCGGAGCGGCACCTACGACGGAGTTGACGGCTCCTTGCTGTTGGATATCGGCTGCAGCATGGCACGGGTTGGAGGGCTGTACGGGTTGAGCGGCCTTTGTATGGTTTAAAGCGGGCTGGGCTGGTTGATTTTTAGTATAGGTTGATTGAGGGCTGTTGGGCTGGGAGGTGAGAATGGGCTGGGAGGTTAAGGTGGGCGAGGTGGGCTGAGAGGAATGTTCGGGAGAGGGCCCAAAAAATTGTTGATTAAGTGAGGGGGCAGATTTGGGCCTGGGGAGTGGCCCAAATCGGTTATCATCAATCGGGTTGTCCAATTGGCAAGTGGGTGATGTCACGTGATTGTGCTGAGAGGTAGGGTTCTGAATTACGCCGCTTGTGGGTTGGATCCTGTGCAAGGCATTCACCGGCGGAAGGGAGCCAAAGAGTAGGTTTACCGGCCGAGACTGAGACGCTGGCGGAGGCCCATCTCCAGTGACGGCGGGAATAGGGACGTCACCTGAAGTGTCCAGAATATTGGAGGGTATCTTGGCCGCGCCATCAATTAGGCTGGTGGAAGGGGCCGTGGCTGAAGGGATGAAGGCGGCGGTCTTGGTCGGGGGAGGTGAGGAAGAAATCTCTCTTTCTTTCAATTGGTTATCTGAGCTTTTGCCTAGTAAAAACTTACTCAAAGCAAGCTTGGACTCCGGTTGAGAAAAGAATTCAGCCAAATCTGGCAAGGCGAGGTTGGCCGTGACTCGCGACGGGGTGGCCAGGGCAGCCGATGAAGAGGGTGGTTGAGGGGACATATGATTAGAAGAAAGATAGAGAGGTAAAGTCGTTGGGCCGATTAGGAGGGTCGGGCCGCCGCCGCCGCCGGCCGGCGGTGGCGACTAGCTGGTAACGGTGGTCGGAGAGTCAAAGGGGTAAAGAGGGGCAGAGATGTTGTGTAAGATGTGTATGAATTTTAGAGAGATAAATTTTTTAGAGAGAAGGGAGTGCATTTATCCGGTTGAGATAATTTTTTTTTTCCAAAATGCAGGTTTTATACGTTGATCGGCTTGCTTTTGTAAATCGTGAGGTTCCAAGGAGTCTGTCCTCCTTTGTTGAATGGAACTGTGACCTGTTGCGCAAGAGATCCAATGCTGAGGCCAAAGTTGGTGGTTTTGGCCGAGGTTTTGTTGATGAACGTTTGGAACAAATGCCATTACAGTCATTAAAATCAAAACAAAAGGAAATGTCTGATGATTTTGTTCAGGTTGGTATTTTTTTTATTGTCTGTAGTGCAATGATTTTAGGTATATCTTGTTGCTGAGTTAGTTTTTTGCTATTGCTAGGTTATTTTCTTTGTTGCTGCTAGGTTAGTTGTCTTTTGTTGCTAGGTTAATTGTCTTTTGTTGCTAGGTTAGTTGTCTTTTGCTGCTAGGTTAGTTATCTGTAGCTGCTAGGTTACTTCTTTCTTGTTGCTAGGTTAGTTATCTGTAGGTGCTAGTTTAGTTGTTTATTGTTGCTAGGTTAGTTATTTGTAGCTGCTAGTTTAGTTGTTTATTGTTGCTAGGTTAGTTATCTGTAGCTGCTAGGTTAGTTGTCTTTTGTTGCTAGGTTAGTTGTCTTTTGCTGCTAGGTTAGTTGTTTCTTGTTGCTAGGTTAGTTATCTGTAGCTGCTAGGTTAGTTGTCTTTTCTTGCTAGGTTAGTTGTCTTTTGCTGCTAGGTTAGTTGTTTCTTATTGCTAGGTTAGTTATCTGTAGCTGCTAGGTTAGTTGTCTTTTCTTGCTAGGTTAGTTGTCTTTTGTTGCTATGTTAGTTATCTTTAGCTGCTAGTTTAGTTGTCTGATGTTGCTAGGTTAGTTGTTTAATTTTCCTCCATATTTTCTTATAATTGTTCACTCTGTTTAATTTTATGTGTAAACAAGGTTATAAATCCAAGCTTCTTAGCAAGGTTATGTGCTTGGCTACTGATGTGGTGGATGTTATAACCTTGCTTGAAGATGTCCCCCATGAAGTGTCTGAAGATTTAAATTATAAGAAGATACAACAAGCAATGGAAAATCTTATTTCTTTTAGTCCCGATGTACTCCAATCTTCTCAGAAGACAGATTCTTTTGAAGATAGTGAAGAAACAGCTGCTTTCTGGAATGATCCAGAAACAATTGCAGCTATTGAGAAGATTGAACGTGCCATTGGGAAGAGGGCTGCATACAAAAAGAAGACACAAGATGATGTTGTTCCCAGTTTTTCATTGGGATTAGGGTTGTCCTCCCAGTCCCAAGAGAGTGACAGAGGTTGGGAGGACATTCTAAATGTTTTAAGGCAGTTTTCAACTGATAACAGAGATGATGATGATGTTTTTATCCCCCAATCGTCTGTTGAGCCAGAGATCATAGAGAACCAACCTCACTCTCTCTTTATGGCTGAGAAACAGAAGCAGAAGAAAGAGAGAGAGGCACTTGAAAAAGAAAAAGTGAAAGAGAGAGAGGAGCAGAAAGAGAAAGAGAGAGAGAGAGAGAAGATGTTTCAAGGCATTTTTCCCAAGCACCAGTTGGTGATGACCATCCATCTACTGAAGAAGCAGTTTCTGACGATGTTGTTGCATTTTTGAATCAAACAGATGAAGAGTTAGAGAGACAGTTGAAAGAAAGACAGGATAAAGACAGAGAGGAGAAAGAGAGAGAAATGAGAGAGAGAGAGAGGAGAATGAGAGAAAGAAGAGTGAAGAGCTTGAGAGAAAGAAGAAATTGAGAGAGGATAAAGAGAGAGAAGAAAGAGACAAAGTCAAGAACGAGAGAGATGAGAAACTGAGACAAGAGAGAGAGAGAGAGAGAGCAGAAAGAAAGAGAGGAAAAAGAGAGAAAAGAAAGACATGAAAGAGAGAAAATAAAGAGAGAAAAGAGAGGAGAAAGAGAGACAAAAGAAAAGGAGAGAGGAGAATGAGAGAGAAAAGAAGGAGATAGAGGATAAAGAGAGGGAGGAGAAGGAGCAAGAGAAAAAGAGGAAAGAAGAGGAAGAAAGAGAGCAGAAACAAAGAGAGGAGAAAGAGAGACAGCAGAAAGAAAGAGAGCAGAAAGAGAGAGATGAGAAGGATAGACAAGAGAGAGAGCAGAAAGAGAGAGAAGAGAAAATGAGAGAGCAGAAAGAGAGAGAGAAGAAGGAAGGAGAGGAGAAGGAGAAAGAGATGAAGTGGAGAGAGAAGGAAGAGAGAGAACAAAAACAGAGGGAGGAGAAAGAGAGAGAAGAAAGAGAGATAGAGCAGAAAGAGAGAGAAAAGAATGAGAGGGAACAGAGAGAGAGAGAGAGGGTTGAGCAGGAGAAATGAAGAGATAGAGAGAAGGAGGAGAAAAAAAGAAAGTAGAAAGAGAAGGAAGAGGAGAAGGCAAAAAGGAAAGAAAAAGCAAAAGAGAAAGTTGTTGCAAAACAAATGAACATATCAAAAGCAGGTTCAAGATTTTATTGCATTTAATTGGATATTGGATGAAGAAGATCAGGAGACAATGTAAATTTTCATACTTGAGAAATTATATATATTTTTTCACATTTTATTGCATTTATTAATTCCAATTTATATTTTCTTGTTCTTTTCTTATTTTTGTGCTGTCAGGTATGAGACAATTTTTCAGAATGGGGATCTAATTTTAATGAAAGAAGATCTCAGGTCCTTAAGACCAGATGCATATGTCAGTGTCTCTGTACTTGATACCTGGTCCAGAATTTTGAACTTAAGAGAACAATCCAGAAAACCTGGCCAGCCGTTGAGATTTTTTGCATCAACATATTCCAGTGTAAGTTTACTTATATATTTGATTCTTATTTATTTGAATATTTTCTTGTTTTGGTATTTTCTGTTATTGAATCTACATTGATAGGTGCAATGTTGGTTGTTTTTTGGTGCTGCTAGGTTAGATATATGTAGTCGCTAGGTTACTTGTATGTAGTTGCTAAGTTAGTTATCACTAGTTGCTAGGTTAGTTATCACTTGTTGCTAGGTTAGTTGTATACTGCTGCTAGATTAGTTGCTAGGTTACTTGTCTGTAGTTGCTAAGGTAATTATCAGTTGTTGCTAGGTTAGTTATCACTTGTTGCTAGGTTAGGTCTCTGTAGTTGCTAAGTTATATATACTTAGTTGCAATGTTAGATATATAGACTTGCAATGTTATATATACTTACTTGCTAGCTTAGTTATATTTGATTACAAGCAGAAACGTCACTGGTCTTATTACAAGTTCTACTATTATGATTTCCCACTTCTCCACATTTTCCACAACGTCTTTTCAGCTTTTGACTTTCTTTGATAGATTTTTCTCGTTGTGACAACAATCGCCTTTTTGTGCTGCTTCTGCTCCCTTTATTTTTTGCTTGCTTTGGTGGCAGGATATCAACCTCAAGATTCGAAACGGATCCACAGAACTCTTGTATCACAACTCCTTTACTTAGTATTGAACTTGAAACTTGATGTGCATCCAGCAAATGGTTCTTTTCTTGATTTACAATCCTCGATAATCATTTCAATTTATCATCGTTACCTTCAGCAAGACTTATACAACAATAAAAATCTGACCATAGATTGTTTAGATATGCATTTATCTGATTTTTGCCATCAAGTAGATTTAATCTTGCATTATCCAGAAGAAGCAACCTTAAGCCAACGGTTGAGGAGGTATTTATCTGGTATTCTTTCTAAATCCTTGATTAGCATTATTGCGTGACGACATAACAATCCAAACTGTTGAAACTTTTTGCAGCTGCAATCTACCCAATCCCCGCACTTATTAACAATGAAGTCAACACCATCTCGACCAACTTCTACAACCTTATATCTGGTTGTTTCACGCTCCTTTTCAATATGCACAGGCACACATCTGAAACATGATGCTTCAATCTCCATTTGCCCTCTAAAACCACTGTTTTTGTGTAAACTTTTGCAGCATGTTTTTCAATTTGTAACGGTGTCTTGCACTCAGGAGGTGTAGTCACACATTCATGATTCAGCTTCCTTATAACATGCCTTTGTGAATCCACTGCACTTTCAAAATGCATAAAGAACTCAACTAAGTTTGCTTAAGGAGATATGTAACTTTCGAACCAACTATTAACACTTTCAGACCTAGAAGTTGTTTTCAGTAGGCCACCCATTTTGACATCCTTAAAGTATGCTGGTATCCACGATTTTCTAATCTGAAATAGATTGTTAAACCACTGATTCTCAGTTAAGGCAAAATCATTCATCAATTTTCTCCACTTTTCTTCAAATTCATCAGGATTGATGTAAATATCCCACACAATTTCATTTAGCCTTTTGATAAAGTTATTATCCTTGGCTAATGTAGGACCAACCTTTACATTTACCTTTTCCATGATATGCCACATGCACAAACGATGTCTTACCTGTTTGAAAGTCGCCTGAATTGCATTCTTCATTGCAGGATCTTAGTCAGTAACAATGTAATATGGTTCATTTCCCATAGCTTTCAAAAAAATTTCAAATAACCAAATGTATGATTCCACATCCTCTTTAACCATCAATCCAGCTCCAAATGTGACACACTTTTTATGGTTATCAATTCATGTAAATGGTACAAACACCATTTTGTACTTGTTTAAAGATAGAAAGCAAATCAGAATAATAAATGAAATTTTTAAGTAGCATATTACTTGCAAGGTTAGTTCTATGTAGTTGCTAGGTTAGTTGTCTTTTATTGCTAGGATAGTTGTTTGTTGTTGCTAGGATAGTTATATATCTCTGCCAGGTTAGTTTTATCTTGTTGCAATGTTAGTTGTATGTTTGTTGTCAGGTTAGTTGTCTGTTGGTGCAAGGTTGTCTATAGCTGCTAGGTTAGTTATCTACAACTGCTAGGTTAGTTTTATCATGTTGCAATGACAGTTGTGTTGTTGCTAGGTTAGTTGTTTGATGATGCTAGGTTAGTTCTCTACTCTAGCTAGGTTAGTTATCATATGTTGCTAGGTTAGTTATATCTAGTTGTAAAGTCAGTTTATTTCACATGCTACTAGAAAACATACATTACATATAAATTAGAGTCAAGTCAAGGGAAATGATTGCGCACCTGTTAGTGTTGTAGGTTGCGTCAAATGAAACAACATCTCCAAACATGAGGTAATTTTTTCTTGAAATCTGGTCAGCCCAAAAGATCCTGCTTAATTGATTATTTTCATCCACAGCATAGTCAAATGCAATGTCCGGGTAAACTTCATGCTTGTTGAGAAATTTCTGAATGATGAGTTGTGCATCTGCCCCCGACATGTAAGTCATAAGTTCTCTTTTGAAGTTTTTGAAATCAATTGCCAGAGCACCAACATTTCATATCCTCCAACCATTTCCTTGTATAACCTGTGTGTTTTAGCAGGTCCAATGTTGGCTTTTACACAATTAAGGACAAACTTCTGATGGCCATAATTCAGTTGCCTGTTTGCATTCAAATAATGTGCTTCCAATATCAAACTGTGGCAGTGTTTCTCTTTGATATATGTAATTTTGTATCCTTTTCCATCATCCTATTCAAACTATGCTCGAGCCATGCAACCAATTCTTTTTGAAACACGTTCTCGTTGAACTCCTGTTGAATTTTTGGGTCTGGATTGTAGTTTAAATCCTTACTTGCTGCAAACTATGAATTGTTTTCTCACCATCCTACTTCTAAAACGTTTTTTCGTGCTAGTACGAACATCAAATCCACCATTTGCTCCATAGTTTCTATAATGTTGCATTCCAATTTCCAGATTCTCAAAGAGCATGCCAACTTTATGTTTTACATCTTCTTTGAAAATTGGTATCCAGTACTTTGTTGAATTTGGTGATATCACCAATTGAAATTGACATTCCTCACATGTAATACCTGTTGCAAAATATCATACAAAAACATTAGCCTTGATAATTGCAATTGCAAGGTTATTTGTATCGTGTTGCAATGTTAGTTGTATGTTTGCTGCTAGGTTTGTTGTCTTAAGTTGCTAGGTTAGATGACTGTAGTTGCTAGGTCAATTGTCTGTAGTTGCTAGGTTAGTTATATTTATTTGCTAGGATAGTTCTCTGATGCTGCTAGGTTAGTTGTATGTAGTTGCTAGGTTAGTTGTATTAGTTGCTAGGTTAGTTCTCTCATGCTGCTAGGTTAGTTCTCTCATGCTGCTAGGTTAGTTGTATGTAGTTGCTAGGTTAGTTGTATGTAGATGCTAGGTTCGTTTTATGTCATTGCTAGGTTAGCTCTCTGATTCTGCTAGGTTAGTTGTCTGATACTGCTAGCTTAGTTGTCTACTGCTGCTAGGTTAGTGCTCTAGTGCTGCTAGGTGTTAGTTATATCATGAATCAAAATTCCAGAATAATATGAACAATTTATTCAACATTATCAACAACTACTGCATCAACAACGAATAATTTCAACAACTGCATCGACACAGAATAATTTCAACAACTGCATCAACATTATATAATATTCTTGCCAGAAAACAGAGATTCTACAAAAATCAAAATTGCAGATAAGCACGAACAATTTTTTCAACATTACGTGATTGATTCTAATTGAATAACTCGATTCTCATTCATGGTGAATTCATTAGCACCTATTTTATTTAAATTTTGATGAATCAATTTGGAAAAAAATAAAGTCAGTATACCTTCTTCCATTAATGTCGCAACTGGAGTTGCTTCGATCTCCATTGAAGCTGCTTCCGTTGACATTGTAGATAAATCTGATGAAATCGACTTTTTTTCCTGGATATTTTTTACGAGCACTTGAGTTTGTTTATCGAATCAATAGAAAACGAGAGTTAAACCTAATTAGACGATGAAATCGAACTTCAAATTGATAAGGAAATCGAGATTGAGAAAGAAATCGCAGAGAATCGTGATTGAGGAGGAAATCTGAGAAATTATTTCCGATTTTGTGTGCGAGAGAGCTGAAGGTTTGTTATTTTCAGCTCGTGATTTTATAATTATATATATACCTGATGCTGACCGTAGATTTAAAAGGCAGATTCAACGGTTAAGATTGGGTCTCACGTCCACATTTTAAGAGATGGACCCATTGGATCCGTCCCCTATATATATATAGATTTGGAGTATATAATTTTTGGGCCAACAGGTGAAGTACTACATAATGATAGTCAATGAAATGAGCCCAACAACGGCACTGAACATCACCTGAAACAACAGTACATCTTCTTGAGGCTGGGAACAGGAAAAAGAATGTTACGGTGTTTGATTACAAGAGGGACGCAGCAAATTGTCGCGAGAATAATAAGTTATTTTGCGTTTTGGAAAGTGGAAGATAATAGCATATCACTACAACTTTTAAACGGTACAAAACTCCCTGTGTATAAGTGGTGAGTGTAGTGATGGCTCATCTTATCAATTAAATAATTGGTTATGAAGTTATCATATAATATGAGTTAAAAAAATTATTATAATATAAGACAGGAAAAATCGTACAATGGACATCATTTTGAATAAAATTAAATATTTAAATTTTTAAATTTAAATAAAAACATATTCTCTCTCATTTTTATAATTTGAAGTATATAATTTTTTTTAACTAGCATACGCGTAATATGTAGGGAACTGTAACGGGAAAATAAAAATAAGATGGCTATAATATATAATACCGAGGCCTGTGAGAGCATAGTATCCTTAAAACAAATTCGCCCCGTATGAGCGTCTGTTTCCCAGGATACAACGGAAAAACCGAATCGAATTCGGCGAACTGGAACTATGCTTGAACCAAAACACTATAAAAGACAAATGGGGAAATTGACTTTAATAATTTTGTTTTCTTCTTTTCGTGAGTGTGTTCTCTTCAAAGGAAGAGAACTCCTTTATATAGGCTAAGATACGCCACTTCATTTAACTCCATTAATTAAACATTTAATAGAATTAAGTTTGTAACATGAAAACAAGTTACAACTTAAATTTGCAAGTTGTTAAAATTAATGTAATGTTACAATTTCAATCAAACATTGCCAACATAATATGCGGTGTTTTGTGTTAGTCTTGGTCAATCCCACCGAAAGGAACCTCAAGTATGCGCAAAAAGTCCAAAGTTAATTGAGAGCTTCCCGAGTCTATGTGTTTACTTTTGGTACTGTGTAATCAATCATATGCATTTAATTTTGGTGAATTATTTCTGTGAATTACAGTGCTACATATTTCATGTAGATCTAAACTCCTAGCAGTTATTGTTAGAACACTTAAAATTATAAAACACTTGACTAATTAAAATTGTAAATATATGTTTAAAGATATAAATTTTGTATTTTTTACCTGATATGGGGAAAAAATATACATTTATTAGGCAACACGTGGCTCGGGAGAATAAAGACACGTGTACTCCGAACACCGTTATGGTCCAAGGTCAAGGCTGAAGCCCAACCTCAAGATAGGCCTAAGGACCCGAGGAGTCTCACCTTAGGCCCAAGCGCCTGAGAAGTCTCACTTTAGGCCCAATGTCTAAATATGGCCCAACTGGTGGACCATAGTCCACTAAGCCAATGGGCTGGGAAGTCCTCCATCTGCATAGGGAAGACCTAGGCCGTCCTACCTCTATAAAAAGATGGCCTAGGTTAAGGTAAAGGATATATTCTCTTCTCTACGCATTTTACAGCCACCAACTCTAACTTAGGCATCGGAGGATTTACCCCTGGGGACAACCCCGGGGTTCTATTATGCAGGCATCGGAGCAAATGAGATGACTTCAGGAGGACGTCGAAGCATCAATCGTCCCCACGTGTCCTCTGACTAACGTCAGGTAATTCTTGTATCATCAATTGGCGTCGTCTGTCGGACCACGACTTAGGAAGAGGATTCATGGCGATACGGAAGAGAGGTGAAACCAGTCGAGGGACGCGAGGCGTTTCACGACATGATCAACCCCAAGAAAGACAATCAAACTCTGAGGCCAACCCTAGCCAAGGCCAAAGTTCACAAGGTCCGGCGGCCTCGGAGACAAAGGCCGAACAACTGCAGAGGGTCGAAGAAGAACTCCTTGAACTGAAGACCCTGATGAAGGGTATGATGGAAAAAGAAGCATCCCAAGGTCAAAAGAATCGAGAAACCAGCCATGACGAAGGTTCTAAAGCCCCCAATGATGAAACCGAGGTCAGATCCAAAAGAGACCTCGGGAGAGGAAATTTCACACATGAGAATGGAAATCTTAAGCAAAAGCTTGAGGAGATGAATGAAAGGCTTGGAGTGGTGTGGAAAGAGGTTAGAAAGCCGACGTCGGATATTTTCTCACTCACCGAGTCCCCTTTTGTTGATAGCATCATGAAAGAGAAAATCCCCTCTAGCTTCAAGATGCCTCAGATGGAGAATTATGGTGGAACCCCGGACCCCCGTGACCACCTTGAGAATTTCCAAGCTCTCATGATGCTTCATGGGGAGACTGACGCCATCAAATGTCGAGCGTTCTCGGCCACGCTAAGAAAGAGTGCCAGGGTTTGGTTCTCTTCGCTGCCAGCGGCCTCTATCTATACTTTCAAACAGTTGGCACAAGAGTTCCTCAACCACTTTGTTAGCAGCAAACGCTACAAGAAAGCGTCAGCCCACCTTATGGGCGTTCGTCAGAGGTCGAATGAGACGCTAAGGGAGTCTATCCAACGCTTCAATGGAGAGGCACTAGAGATTGAGGACTTGGACCAGTCTGTGGCCTTAGCCGCACTCATGAATGGGGTTCGAAAGTCTTCAAGGTTTGCTTTCTCTTTGGCGAAAAGACCACCGCTATCCCTCCCTGAACTCTTCAGTAGGGCTGAAAAGTACATCAACGCTGAGGAGATGTCCAGAGCAGAGGAGACCTCTGACAGAAAGAGGATAAGGGACCCTGGTGACGATAATGGCGGAAAGAGGAAAAAAGTATGGGATAGGTTGTCTGTCAAGACCAGCTCATCGAAGGATCGGTCCAACCACCTGAGGTTTGAAAGGTATACTGCTTTGCATGCTACAAAGGATGAAATCTTGATGTATGTTCAAGATAAGGACTATATGAGGTGGCCAGCCAAGATGAGAGCCCCAACAAACAAAAGAAATCGGGATAAGTATTGTCGTTTTCACAGAGACCACGGTCACGATACCGAGGACTGTGAAACCCTAAAAAACGAGATTGAGGACTTGATACGCAGAGGATACCTTAAGAAATTTGTGGGAAAAGACAGAAGCAGCCCTCAACCTCGGCGAAGATGCTCAAAGGATCGAAGTCGCAGTCCTAGGACGGGTAATCCTAGGGCCCAAAGTTCGAGGAGGGAGAACAATCAAGTTGCTGGGGTCATAGCAGTCATCGCCGGAGGACCATCCAGCGGAGAAAGCAATTCTGCTCGCAAATCATATACAAGGCAACCTCGAACAAGTGAGCCGCAAGAGAAAAGGGCTCGTAGGGAGACACCAATAACCTTTACAGAGAAAGACACGAGTAACATTCTAACTCCTCATGATGATCCCATGGTCGTTACACTTACGATTGGGAATTACGGGGTCAAAAGGGTGTTGGTGGATAGTGGCAGCTCGGCTGATATCATATTCTATGATGCATTTGAGAAGATGAAAATTGGTCGTGAACGACTAAGGCCAGTCAAAACTCCACTCATGGGGTTCACAGGTGAAACCGTGGAGCCGGAGGGAATTATAACTCTCCCGTTAACTGCAGGGGACTCACCCCAGCAGACCACGGTCATGATGGATTTCTTAGTTGTGAAGGTCCCCTCCAGTTATAACGTCATCCTTGGTCGACCATGGTTGAACAAAATGAAGGCCATAGTCTCTACATATCACATGCTTATGAAGTTCCCGACCGAGAATGGTATCGGGAAAGTTCGTGGAGACCAAGAGGTGGCCAGACAATGTTACGTTGCCTCACTCAAAGGTAAAAGAAAGAACTCGGAAGCTCTGACCATAGAGAGCTTAGATCCAAAGGACGAGATTAAGAAAACAGGAGAACCAGTAGAGACCTTAGTCTCAATTGAGCTTTATGAAGGGGACAATGAGAAGGTTGTGCGAATAGGGTCCTCATTACCCGAGGACCTTAAGACAAAGCTTGTCCAATTCTTGAGAGAAAATGCCGAAGTCTTTGCTTGGAGTCCATCTGACATGCCAGGAATTGACCGCGAGGTCATAGTCCACCGACTAAATGTGGACCCTAGCTTTAAGCCAGTTCAACAAAAGGAAAGGAGTTTTGCTCCGGATAGGATCCAAGCAATCAATGGAGAGGTGGACAAGCTCTTAGATGCTGATTACATAAGAGAGGTAGATTATCCCGAGTGGTTGTCCAACGTTGTCTTGGTTCTGAAAACGAGTGGCAATTGGAGGATGTGCATAGACTTTACAAGTCTAAATAAGGCGTGTCCCAAGGATAGCTTTCCCCTACCGAGGATAGACCAACTAGAAGATGCCACCGCCGGATGTGAAATCCTCAGCTTCATGGATGCATTTCAGGGGTATCATCAGATAAGGATGCACCCAGGGGACGAAGCCAAAACTTCTTTTGTCACTGACCGAGGCCTATATTGCTACAAGGTCATGCCCTTCGGTCTGAAGAACGCGGGGGCAACATACCAGAGGCTAGTGAACAAGATCTTTAAAAACCAGATTGGGAGAAACATTGAAGTGTACGTTGACGACATGCTAGCAAAGAGCCCACGTGCAGAGGACCACATAGCTGACTTGGAGGAAACCTTTGCAGTATTGAAGCATTACAAGATGAAGCTCAATCCCAACAAGTGTGCTTTTGGGGTGACCTCGGGAAAGTTTCTGGGGTACATGGTTACCCAACGAGGAATCGAGGCGAACCCCGAGAAAATCAAAGCATTGTTGGATATGAATCCTCCTAAGTCAGTGAAAGAAGTTCAGAGGCTCACCGGGAGACTAGCCGCACTTAGTCGTTTCTTGTCAAAATCTGCAGAAAAGAGCCTACCATTTTTCAAAGTGTTAAGGAAGGCAAATATGTTTGCTTGGACAGAAGACTGTCAGAGAGCATTCGAGAATCTAAAATCTTACTTGGGTTCTCCACCACTATTGACGAAGCCACGATAAGGAGAGGTGTTATACTTATACCTGGGAGTGTCGGATGCGGCTGTAAGCTCGGTGCTAATCCGAGAAGAAGATGGAGTCCAAATGCCGATTTATTATGTCAGTCAAGTCCTAGGAGGCGCAGAACTTCACTATCCTAAGATCGAAAAGTTGGCATTGGCCTTGGTTATCTCAGCTCGTAAGTTGAGACCATATTTCCAAGCACATGTGGTGGTTGTACTCACAGACCAACCATTAAAACAAATTCTACAGAAGCCGGAAGCCTCTGGAGGCTGGTGAAGTGGTGCGTTGAGCTTAGCGAATTTGATGTTCAGTTTCGACCAAGGACGGCTATTAAGGCCCAGACCTTGGCGGATTTTGTGGTAGAGTGTACTACAGGAGACGAGCATACACCTCCAGCAAGCGATGTGGTGCCAAACATCGAAGAGCCCATGGAAAGTTGTTGGACCTTGTATGTGGATGGATCATCAAATCAAAATGGAAGCGGAGCTGGATTGGCCCTAACCAGCCCGGATGGTGATGTTTTTGATTATGCGCTAAGGTTCGAATTTAAGGCCTCAAACAATGAGGCTGAATATGAGGCTCTTATAACCGAACTAAAGATGGTGCTGGAGCTGGGCGCCCGACGTGTTCAATGCCATAGTGACTCACAATTAGTCGTATGTCAAAGTCGTGGAGACTATAAGGCAAAGGACCCCATGATGATCAGGTACCAAACTAAGGTGAAAGACTTGGTCTCTTTGTTTGAATATTGTGGTGTTCAGCAAGTTGCAAGGGCAGAAAACACCAAGGCCGACGCGTTGTCTAAGCTCGCGACATCGCCTTATCACGAGCATCAAAACCGTGCCAGTGGAAGTCCTTCCTCATCGCAGCATAGAGGAAGAGCAAGTGATGAGTCTAGTCCAAGGACTCAGTTGGGTTTATCCTATTGTGGAATACATCAAAGATGGAAAGTTGCCTGATGACCAGCGAGAGGCGAAGAAAATCATTCAACGCTCAGCCCGATATTCGATCATAGACAACCACTTATAAAAGAGGTCGTACAACATGTCGTACCTTAGATGCCTTAGGCCTGATGAGGCTGATTATGCATTAAGAGAGGTGCACGAAGGAGTCCGCGGCAATCACTTGGGGGGCAGGTCTTTAGCCCAAGTCATCATCAGACAAAGGTATTACTGGCCTACCCTAAGAGAAGACACTATGAACTTCGTCAAGAGATGCAAAAAATGTCAAAGGCATGCGAACATCCTCCATTCTCCAGTTGTTCCCATGTCATCGGTCTTCACCCCTTGGCCATTTGCAATATGGGGGATGGACATTTTGGGACCTTTTCCACAGGCCACTGGGCAAAGAAAGTTCCTGATCGTGGGCATTGACTATTTTACAAAATGGGTCGAAGCAAAACCTTTGGCTCATATCACTAAGAAGCAGATCCGAGGTTTCACGTGGAAGTCCATTGTGTGTCGTTTTGGAGTCCCAAAAGCACTCATCACCGACAATGGAAAGCAGCTTGATAACTAGCATTTTCGAGAGTTCTGTAAAAGTTTGTCTATAGACCTCAGGACAACCTCGGTAACATACCCTCAGTCCAACGGCCAGGCAGAGGTCACTAATAGGACTATCTTGCAAGCCTTGAAAACGAGACTTGACGAGGCTAAGGGTTTATGGGCTGATATTCTTCCAGAAGTGTTGTGGGCTTGTCGTACGACCCCTCGGACTGCCACAGGAGAAAGCCCATTTAGCATGACATTCGGATCTGAGTCGGTCATACCTGTAGAGATTGGAATCCCAAGTCCCAGGGTGGAAGCATTCAAAGTAGAGAAAAATGCAGAAGGACTGAGGTGTAACCTTGATCTGATCGAAGAGTACAGAGAGCGGGCCAGGATCAGGATGGCTGCATATCAACAGAGGGTGGTCAAGTATTACAACAGTTGTGTTAGATCACGCTACTATCGACCGGGAGAGCTCGTCCTCAGGAAAGCTCAGTTCAACTACCAGGAAAGGCACAACAAGTTATCTTCAAATTGGGATGGCCCTTACCGTGTCCGATCAGCGGTGAAAGAAGGCACTTATAAGTTGGAGGACTTAGACGGAAAGCCTACACCAAGGTCCTGGAATGCAGAACATTTGCGCAAATACTATCAGTAGTCATTTTTATGTTAAGTTGTTTTCTCTATTTCTAGCGTAGGATTTGCATATTGAGACTTCGTACTCAAAATATTTCAATAAAAGTTTCATTTAATTTGATTTTCGACATTGATCGAACAAACGGTAGAATTGCAATGGACGACCATTGTCGCTACCTCCATTGATAGAATTGCAATGGAAAACCATTACCGCTATCAAAATAAAAGAAAAAAAAGGATTGCAGTAGAGAACTATTGCCCCTGCTACTAGCCCTTGGTCGTAGCTTCCCAACGCTAGTCATTCGATAGAGTGATCTATGAGACTAGTGAAGGAGCACCCGAGGTCGGAATTGGGACGACCCAATTCTTAAAAGACGAAGGATTAAGACTATCCTTATCCCCAACCCAACCCAACCCAACCTAATAATTAAAAATTATTTCTCTCTCCCCCATCACACAACTCAATCTTCCAACCCAATTTATCTTTATCCCCAACCCAACCCAACTTAAATATTTATTTTATTTTAATTTATTTAAATGTTGCAATTGTGTTCTAAAATATATCAAGTGTGGTCTCTATTTGTAGAGAATGAAAAAATACGAATTTTAGTATAGGATTAAATCAAACAGCGTTACATAAGCTGGGAGTACAAAAGACTAAGGTCCACAATCATAAAAAAAAAGCACAAGTTCGGAAATTACAAAAGGAAACAACAAGTGCGGAGGTGACAACAAAACAAAAAATGTCCTAAAATCAACGACAATCAAACACCTCCAGTAGCTGAGGGGTCGACGTCCTCTTCACCTGTCAAGGGATCAACAGACTCAGGAACAAGGCGGCTAAGGTCAAACGAAGGGTCAAGGGTGCCAACCAGCTGCTTGTAGGCGTCGAACCCGTCGAGCCAATAGTCCGAGTTTGCCTCAGCAGCGTCCTCAGCCTTCTTGTTGGCCTCGCCAAGGCTCGAGTCCATACCCTTAATCCTTAGATCGAGCTTTTCGACGAGAGCCCTTAAGCGCGTCACCTCCGTATGATGTCGTTCGCTTTCCTCTTCAGCCTTCGCCTGAACGGCCTCGCTACGCTGAAGCATGTCCCTCATCTCAAGAATTCTCCGACTCCCATAGGCAATCTTGTCCACCATGCCCTGGTGAGTGCGAAGAAGCTGAAAGACAGAAAAAACTTGGTAAAATTTTGGAGGCAACATAAGAAGAACAATGAAAATTTTAGTTACCTTGGCTAAGTACTCGTAGCCGTCATCAGACAGCCCCTCAGACGTTGCGACCTGAAGACCCTCCCTATCTCCACGGGGTAAAAGGTGGCTCATCATCTTCACAGCAGTGTCGCGATCCAACAGACTGTCATCGACACCGACATCCCACTCCGGAATGAACTTATTCGATGGATGATAGACATGGTCAAAGCTTCCTTCGATAAGCATCTGGGGACCTCCGGTTCCACTGCCCTCGCCAGCGACCATGTCAACCTCAGAGATTGGAGACATCCGGGGAGGAGGAGGCCTCGAAATACAAGGTCATAGCACCTTTCTCGGGGGAACTCCTGACTCCAGCCTCTGGGTGGCATCAGCCACGACCTTGCTCCTGCTCACATTGATCTTGATCCTCTTGGCTTTGTTCACCTCCATACCTAAGCAAAGAACGAAAGAGACGGGTAAAAATCAAGATACAAAAAATAAAAGTACATGCAATACTTATTAAAGTCTACAGTTTGTTCGTACTAAGGTCGACAATTTTAGTCGGTGGAGCATGGCTCAAGCGAGCCACAATCAGGTTCTTCTCTTTTAGTAAAAAGGCTAAGCTTGCTGGACCTCTGAGCAAAATAGCCAACTTAGCCTTTTCCTTGTCATTGGAGAGATCGGACTCAACGGGCCGACAAACCTCGTCGCTCCAATCAGAGGGGAAGTTCCAAGGATCACCCGAATAAACATAGAAGTACTTGGACTTCCAATATTTCGTGTCTTTGGAAGTTTCTACTAGGGGTTTAGAACATGACCTCGACACAACATAAAAGAGACCTTCGGAACTAGGGTGATTTTGGAGGCGGTAAATGGAACTGAAGACTCTAGCGTTTGTGGGTATGGGTACTGAAGCCCCGAGGAGGACAAACCCCACGATAATCATCCAAGCATTAGGAGTTAGCTGAGCGGGAGAAATGTTGTAAAAATTTAAGATCTCAATGATGGTCGGGTGTAGAGGGAACCGTAAACCGCATTTGAACATGTCTTCGTAAAGACAAAGCCATCCGGGAGGAGCTTTGCCAAAACTTCCTTCCTCGGGCTCCGGAATATAGAAATTCCAAGTGTCAGGAATGTAACGTTTGGAATAGAACCTATGGATGTCATCTTCTACAAGTTTGGACACGACTCCATCAATATGAACGTTAGCTTTGCGGCCACGTCTGTCTCGGGCTAGGATTTCGTCATCACTAGACTCATTAAAGTGCATGAACATTTTCAAACCTGAAAATGCAACCAAGGACGTAAGAGGTGGGAACAAACGAAAAATGAGAGACAAGGTGACAATGGAGTCCTCGGGATATCATTCGAACCTTAGCGGTGAATAAAATCAAAATAATGAGGTATGTTAGGTTTTTTAATAACAAGGGGAAGACAAGAGTGTTAGTCCTTACACTACATGTGAACAAGTAGTCTCATATTGTTAAGGTTATACTAACCTTAGAGTGTGCCCATGGATGGAAAAGCTAGCAAGCTACATACAAGCCTTTAAAAAAAAAAAAGGCTACAAAAGAACTTACCTCTAGTGAACCTTCAAATAAATTGGCTGCAAGTGGAAAGTGGAGGAGGCTTAAATGTGTTGGTGTTTTCAGTGGCCTTGTTAGCTCTCCAAAGCCTTTGAACAATTATAAAATAAAAAGGAGACAAACTTTGGTTGATAGTAGTGGATTGAGAAGAATAAAAGAGCAAGAATATTTAAAGGTGGAGAAGGCAATCCTCGGTCAAGAAGAAAAGATAGACTTTGGACCAAAGGTAAGTTAATCCTCTGCTAGGTACAGTAAAACAAAAGTTTGGAAAAAGTTGGGAATTGGATTTTTGTTGGACAAGTGTATTTTTTTAATAAGATAAAAAATAATTTATATTTTTAAGAGTTAATTTATATTAAAAATAAAAATAAAAAATATCAAAATTCGTATTTTTTCATTCTCTATAAATAGAGACCACATATGATATATTTTGGAACATAATTTTAATTTGGTAATGATAATTGATTTGTGATTTTATTCAAATTATTTGTAACTTGTTTAACAAATTTTATTTTTTGTTCTAATTTTTATAATTTTAAATTTTAATTGAGTTTGCAATTTTATTTTAGATTATAATTTTTTTAAAATAATTACGACTTTATTTATAATTTGTTAATTAATTTGTCACGCTTAAAATAATAACACAAATCAAATGTAGATAATACTTAATAAATAAATAAATATTTTAGGTTGGATTGGGTTGGGATAAAGATAAGTTGAATTGTAAAGTTGGGTTGTGTAAGTAGATGAGTGAGAAATAATTTTTAATTGTTTAGGTTGGATTGAGTTGGGTTGTTGATAAGGATAGTAGTGCGGGCATCAAATTGTGGAAGGGGAGTCAACATTAGGCATTCTGCCTACGTGAACATTAAAAAATTGGAAAACCTGCCCACTTTCACGTGGGCTAAAGTA
>BKCP01009070.1:1643443-1657009 GCA_008636005.1 Striga asiatica | reverse complement strand
GTTGGAAAAAAGGGCAAAAGGCATCCGATCGGACAACCTAAGGTCCCAAGGTCTTTCAAAGATCTTCCAAGGTCCCAAGATTCCAAGGTGTACTCAATGTCAAGATGCTATTCACAAATCCAAGGTCTAAGGTCTTAGCATATTTTTCACACTATCTTCAAAGTCCAAGGTAATACTCCCAAGGTCTTCAAAAGATTTTTCAAATGCCCAAGGTCTCAAGGTGTCTCCTAAGATATCTTGAAGTGTTCAATAAAAATTTTACTTTGGACTACCGAGGTCTACGAAGAAGCTCCTCGGACTACCGAGGTGTTCAAAAAATTAGTCTTCGGACTACCGAGGTCTACAAAGAAACTCCTCAGGCTACCGAGGTGATAAAAAAAATTAGTTCTCGGACTACCGAAGTCTACGAGAAAGCTCCTCGACCTACCGAGGTGTTCAAAAAATTAGTCCTCGGACTACCGAGGTCTACAAAGAAGCTCATTGGCCTACCGAGGTGTTCAAAAAATTAATCCTCGGACTACCCAGGTATAAAAAGGAACTCTTCGGCCTACCGAGGTGTCTAATATACGTTTAAATTAATGCTATCGACGCTCTTTAAGGTAAATACCAACGCTACTGACGTCGGTGAATGACAACTAGCACCAAAGACATGAAGAAATAATAACATGGTAAGAAAAAATTACCAGGGTCTGAGGACTTTCGAAGGCCGACGTCGAGCGTGAAAAATTGATGCAATCCCAAGTGCTTGATTCTCTCTCCCCCTCTCTCTCTCTCTATCTCTCTCTCTAGAAAAGATCAAGTCAAAAGTGAGAGGAGAAATGAGAGTGAGGCATTTTATATCAAACTGCTTGACTGTCTGTCTGTGCAATTGTACTGGAAAGTCGCTAAATGCAGATATTCATCTGTAAATGTCTGAGCGCTTATTTTCTGTACGCGTAAAAATTACCGCGTACATAAAATGAGGGGCAAGTGATATGGGGAAAAAATATACATTTATTAGGCGACACGTGGCTCGTGAGAATAAAGACACGTGTACTCCGAATACCGTTATGGTCCAAGGTCAAGACTGAAGCCCAACCTCAAGATAGGCCTAAGGACCCGAGGAGTCTCACCTTAGGCCCAAGCGCCTGAGAAGTCTCACTTTAGGCCCAATGTCTGAATATGGCCCAACTGGTGGACCATAGTCCATTAAGCCAATGGACTGGGAAGTCCTCCGTCTGCATAGGGAAGACCTAGGTCATCCTACCTCTATAAAAGGATGGTCTAAGTCAAGGTAAAGGATATATTCTCTTCTCTACGCATTTTACAGCCACCATCTGAAAAACCTAACACCAACTCCAACTTAGGCATCGAAGGATCTACCCCTGGGGACAACCTGGGGTTCTGTTTTGCAGGCATCGGAGCAAAGGACACGACTTCAGGAGGACGTCGGAGCATCACTCGTCGCCACGTGTCCTCTGACTAACGTCAGGTAATTCTTGTATCATCATTATCGTTTTTTTATATATGATATATCAAATTAATATCTCTTGACCAGTTTTAATTTGACATCTGCATCGTCTATATAATAAATATTTATATTTATATTTATAATATCTAATATTAATTGAAAAATAATAAAATTATTTATCAATTAAATAATTGTCAATGAAATTATTATATGATCATATGAGTTAGAAAAATTATTATAACATAAGACTGAAAAATCATTATATATTTTGAATAAAAATAATAATTTAAATTTCTAAAAAGTATTTTAAATTCTAAACAAAAACGTATTCTCTCTCATTTTTTTTTTATAAACAAAAACTAGCATATTATAGTTTTTTATTGTTAACTAGCATATGCGTGATATACGGTGTTTTGTGCTAGTGTTGGTCAATCCCACTGAAAGGAACTTCAACTATGCTGCGCAGAAAGTCCAAAGCGCGTATGAAAATGCAAGCGATAGCCACATGCTACCAATACCATACTTTTCTTCTCCACCTATTTAAACAGGCTTCAAATCCCAAACCCATACAAACACTAATTAATCAAAATGGCTCAAATTTCCATATTCGTGGCTTTGTTTCTCATCACGCTTGCCAACTTGGCAGACCCATTTTCGGGCCAAGTGCAATACAGCGTACTAATATTAAATGAAATGAGCTCAACAACGGCACTGGTCATCACCTGCTATTCGGGAGGTACAATGGTAGTGAGTAGGGAGTCCATTCCGTTTAACTCATCTGACGGTTTCATTGATCAGCCACCCTCCGTCGCCACTTGTCTTCTTGAGGCTGTGAACAAGACAAATGCGGCTGTGACCAAGACAAAGAATGTTACGGTGTTTGATAACAATAGGGACGCAGCAAATTGTGCCGATAATAGTTTCACTTGCATTTGGAGCGTGAAAGATAATGACGTGTCACTACACTTTTATAACGGTACCGAACTCCAGGTGTATCAGTGGTAAGTGTGGTGATGGCTCATCTCATGGCATATGTGATTTGTATCGTTCAGCTGAATTAATATAGCAAAAACTGGCCGTAATCAAAATTAATGCACTCTTCTGTTGTGTTTAATTCTCACAAATTTGCCGCTTATTTTAATTGTGTTTGGATGTTCATTTTCCTGATATTGATGATGTTTCGGTAATTTTGAGACATACATTTTATAAAGTACCTACCTACGTGGAAGTTCCCAAGTGAAAAGCGTTGAACTAATCCTTGTAACCATTTCTAAAATTTATTACTTTGTTCATATTTATTACTCTTGAACAAAGAATATAATTTAGTACCTACCAAACAAAAAAAATGATGTTCAATTAATTAAAAAAAAAGGAACAAACATACAGTTATGTAAGAACCAGACTGAAGGTAGTAGTTTGCCGTTGGGATAAAATCTGGTCTCGGATTGCGTCTTACATGTGAAAGGTTATATGAAATCGGATTTAACCAATTCTACATAACAATAAACGAAAAATAAAAGGTAAACATTGTAATAATTGTCGATTAAATTAAAATAAGAACAGTCAATAGGATTAAATTGAGAACAAACAAGAAAATTTATGAATTACACTAAAGACAAGTAAAAAGTATAATAAGCACCAAAACTAAAAGGGAAGATTGATAAGAGAAGGAGCTAGTGCCTAGTGATATGGAAAAATGCTCCTGGACCTGGTTAAATCGGTATCTACATGAACAACCCTTCGACTTTGAGCTCCAGTGAACTTCAGTATGCCGGGAAGAATCCTAACGCAAAAACCTTCTTTGTTAACAAATTTGCGAATTAAAATAAGGTGTACTTAAAGATCCTTTTTTTTTATTATTATTTTGAAAATTGAACATACGACTCATATTTATGTACAGATCGACTATTGAAACTAAACAATATGTATATATTTTTTAGAAAACCATAAGAACATATTTAAATATAATAATATCCGTTCATTTTTTTTTATTTTGTAAAAACAAATCTATATATGTTTTGACCAAAAAAATCAAATTGTTGTAGATATTTCAAAATTTTTGAAAGAAAACGACAAAACAAACACTAAAATAAGATTTTATATCTAATATTCTACTTCGGAAATCAACTGAAAACACGGTTAAAAAAACTTGTATTCTCAACAAACATTACAGATCTTGATAGATCCGTACTATAATCGCCCTATTGAACCATTTTCTTATGATTCATTGAAGTATGTTAGCAAAATAGGGACGACAACATAAAAAACAAAAAACAAAAAAATATCAAATTGACTTCTGAAATTAACTGAAAATACGATTTTACAAAAAAAATAAAAAATCATAAATTCTTAACAAAGGTTACAGATCTTGATAGATCCGTAATATAATCGTCCGATTGAACCATTTTTTAATGATTTTTTTTTTTTTCACACTATAGAAAATAACTCCATTAACCAAAGAAGCAAGTACAAAGTTTAAACAAAACGGAAACAACTCCGAAAACAACACAATAAGCGCCGCACCCAAACTATGAGAGAGTCACTCAAAGAGTGGTCTAAAACCGATCCCAAACTACGAGCCTTAAGCAGGGACAAACTCCCGAGACTTAAGGCCGTTAAACCACCAATCTACCAACCACATCCAACTAAAAGCAACACAACAACAAAATAAAACAAACTACAAGCACAGAAAGACAAACATAACCGAAAAAAGAAAACAAAAGCTATCTACTCGGTCTGCCCATCCCTTCAAACTCTTGTCATTCCTTCCACGCATTTCTCAATATCACATCTTCCGGCATCCATGCTTGCTCAAATAACCATAGATTTCTTGACCGTCATAAACACCACAATATGTACGTGGTCAATTGCATGCGGTCTTCAGAAATAATGGATGAATAGTAGAACATACCTGCCACCATCATTGCCTAAAGAATGTCTCACTGTGAAGAGCATGTTTATTGTGTTTTTGTGTTTCTTTTTATGTGTTTTGACACGGGAGAAATCTTGTATTATTTTGGGGTTTAATTTATATATTGGAGTATTTGATTTTAGTGTATTATACAAGTTTTTTCACGTATTTATTTGGTGAACGGACATACACCAATATTCGTATTTTGTGTCTATTTTGCAGTTTAGAACTATTTGATGAGGTGGCTAATTAAATAAGTAATGACGTGGATTGTACTGCCGAATGCCGAATATACACACACGCAGAGGGCTCTCAATTCATCCAAGTTGTGGCGGGATTGTATCGTTATGAGACTGACTAGGAATATGAGGCTTCGAAGCTTTGGTGACGGTAATGAGTACGATGAGCTGAAGCGATTCTCAAAGTGGCTTATTAGCATTGGCGATGGTACAGTCAGTGGATCGAATGAGGGTTGTGCCAATATTAACATCCCTGATGATATTCTTTTGAAATCTCAAGGGGGATCCTATTGCTACTATTGTTGAGAGTGCCTATCCGATGCTCAGGAGTTCTGGTGACGACCGTAGTTATCTGAAGGATAGAGTGATACTCGCTCCCACAGTTGATGTTGTTGAGTCCGTTAACGAATAGATGAGCTCATTGCACTATTCCGAAGGAAGGACTTATCTCAGTTCAAACACAGTTTACAAGTCAGATGCTAGATATGACTCTCTTTCAAGATCTTCGTACTCTTAAATTTCTGAATGGGATAAAGTGCTTGGGACTATGGAATCATAAATTTCACTTGAAGGTCGGCACTCCAGTGATGATGTCGAGAAACATTGAGCACTCCATGGGGTTGTGCAACGGTACACCTTTAGTTATTACTAAGCTCAACAACCATGTCCTCGAATGCAGAATTTTAACCAGTGCTAGAGCGGGTGGCAAGGTACTTATTCTGAAGCTCACTTCATACTTTTCGATTTGAGGGTACCGTTCAAGTTTCAGCGTCGTCAGTTTCCAGTTATGATTTCCTATGTTATAACAATCAGTAAGAGTCAAACATAGTCTCTATCACACGTCGGCTTAGTACTCAAGAACCCCTGCTTCAGTCATGATCAGTTGTACGTTTCTATTTCGAGAGTCACGAATCGTAAGGATTTGAAGATAACGATTTGTGGCCAAGGGAATTCAGATGATTGAAAAACCATAAATGTTGTATACAAAGAAGGTTTTAATAAGATTTAGAATATTTTTAAATTGTAAATATTTTGTTGATTAAAATATGATTTTTTTTCTTTTGTTTATATATTTATATTAATTACTCATTCTCATAATTCACTTTCTGTGAATGCACAGGTTGGATACTAGTTGGATGAATAAATTTTGAACATTGATATTTGTTCACTATGCAACTCGTATTTATCAAATGTGCCTCTAATACTTACCAAATGTTGAGATCGTATATGATTTATTTGTACTAATTGAAAGAATAAATCCTGACTTTGATGCTTGTTTATGTAACTGATACTTATCCAACGTGATTATTTGTATTAATTAGATGGGTATGCTTTGATTTATTTATTTTTTCTCGTTCAATATGTAAGTGGTGACTGGTGATTACCATGTGTGCCTTTGTTACCTAATGTATGTATTAAGTTGTACTCAAATTATTTGTACTAATTGGAATTATATTTAATTTTGATACTTATTCTGTATGTGACTTATCTCTTCTATATATAATTTCAGAATGCATTGAGTCTAGCAAACTCTCATGTTTCGGAAAGCTATTTGGCAAAAAATCATACTTTGGAGTTAGGTTTGGATATAAATTAATATTTATATTAATTGTATTTTAATATCATTTCCTATTATAACCATTGAATTGCAAATATATTTTAAAAGTTGATAACTTTTGTATTTCTTATCGGTTTTACATATAAAATATATCAAATTAATCATCTTTTGATGAGCTTTGATTTGACATCAATATTGTATATATAAAATAAATAAATTATATTTATCTTTATAATAATAATAAAATTATTTATTAAAATTAATTAGAAAATAAAATTATTTATCAATTAATATATTTATGTTTAATGTAGTTATATGTTATAAGGTAGAGAATTTATTATAATATAATACATATAAGTCGCACAAGTAACATGTGTCATACTAAAATATATAATAATATATACTCCCTCCTATTTTTATTATTTGGCTTAATTGATCATTGATAAAATAAATGTCGTTTTAGATATTTTGTTCATATTTTTCCATTTTTAACCCTCCATCTAATACACAGTGTCTCTTCATATCCCATCTCATAACATCCATTAAATAGGGTTAATATTGTCAAGAAAAAAAAAACGAACCTTAATTAGTGTGTTGCATTTGAATTGATATTATGAAATGCGTTTGTATTTTACTATTTATTTATATATATATTAAAAATACAAAACAGTAATATATATCTTTATAAATAAAATTTACATATATTTATCAAACTAAATTAAATTATATCAAATAAAACTATAAATTATATTATAAAGTAATAGAAATTAGTATGTAATCTTTTAAAAATAATATTTATTCCATCTAATTGGTATGTTGGCAATGTAATAAAAATAAATAATTATTTATATAAATTCTAAAATTACATATAAAGTTAAAAAACTGTGAAACACGATTGATACGACACTTGATGTATTAGACATCTAATTAAGTAAAAGAATTAATCTATTTTGCTTAATATTAAATAAACATATTTTACACTTATGCATATACATATCACCATATTATTTCTATTTATTTAAGATATATATTTTTATCTTATGTAATAGTAAATAATATCAATATTTTTATACGATATAAGTAAAAAAATTCAACACGGATTGACATTTTCATTTAATGTACGGGTGTTTAATTATTATGATTAAAAAAATATAATTTGAAAATTTAATTAAAACTAAAAGTAATGTTTTATATAAAATTAAATTATTTTAGGTTTTAAAAAAATAAAAAATTTAATATTTTTTACAAAAGCTTTCTAATTCAACACCCGTGTAATACACGAGTATTGTACTAGTAGTTATTAAATGTGAATCTGTACCGAATGAATGTTAAACAAGTACTTAATTAATCTTGTACTAACGCGTTTAGACTCGCTGTTCTGTAGTCCGACCCACACTTTTGGTAGGACTGGGGACCGGCCCGCATGTTTATTTTATTTGTACTCCAACTTTCAATATATTTGAAACAAAGAAAAAATTACATTTTGTCTACTTAACTATCCAGAAATTTACACTTTGCCTACAAAACTATTTTCTTTTCACACTTTGTCAACCTAACTTTACTTTTTTGTACACTTTGCCATTTCCAGTCACCACCGGCCTTATAATCCAACACGTGGCTTTTGCCTTATTGCCACGTGTGGCAAGCGGTGACCGAAANTTGTAGCGAAGTATAAATTTCCTGATAGTTAGGTAGGCAAAATATATTTGTTTCCTTGAAACAATTCATTATGTAATGTACTTATTTTATTTGATTAATTGAAAATAATAATACAAAAAACTGAATAGATCATAAAAAAATAAAAAAATATATACAATTTAAAATCACATGAAAATATAAATTATGTATCACATGAAAAATATATATAATTTGATTAATTACAAGTATTGTAAAAAGTAATAATGACTAAATAGTCAAGAAAAGGACCGTTTCACAAAATAAAAATAAAAATAATAATACTCTTTATTTACGCTATTATTAGCATGCCCTTTATTTACGCTATTATTATTTCTCATTAGATTTAACATAAAATAAAAATAATAATACTCTTTACTATTTTGCATATGATTTATTCGTTGTTCCCCTATTGTGGGTATCATTTTTAGAAATAAGAAAAAATGGTAATAGCATCACAATCCATGTAACTATGTATGTTAACCAAAGACCTTTCTCCAGAAACGAATGATTATTCTTAATACCATTATCTCCTCTTCACTTGATAGAAAACATTCCAATTTCAGCTGATTGCTCCTTGGCACCAAGTCGGTCTGCAAAAGTATTGTAAAAGGCCATTGAGTCTACTGACTCTAATACTCTAACCCAACTCCGTTTGTTTTGATCGACAATCATTCTTCCATCGTCACTTTCATTACCCGTGGCCAACACCTTAACCTTCCTTTGTGAATACCTTGTCGTTCTCAAAAACGAGTCATGACCCGCTAAGATTGCCGAGCCAAGTATTTCCCCCAAGAAAATATCCTGCAAGTCGAGGGTGTGTTTGTATATGAAAAAATCCAATCCATACTCAAACTCTAACTCAGTTTTAACCCAACTCCACCATCCTCAATATTATCAATACTAGTACAGAGCCCGTGCGATGCACGGAGTGCACAATTTTAAGGCTATTTATCCAGACTTATAATTATATACATGAATACAGAAAAATGTACGGGATATATATAGTACGTGACCCGTGCGAGGCACGAGATACATTTATTTGAGGAATACTATATTATAAGATGCAATGTTCAATAAAAGTTTTATAATACGCAGGAAAATTATACAATAAGATAGTATTCGACAAACAAACAATCATATATTATTAAAGGCCACCTTGTACACAACATTATGAATTTGATTTTCCATTCAATAATAATAAGATTTTTTGTAAAAAGATAAGAAGGAATTTTCAATCTACACAAACTTTAATCATTAGATGTATTTTCGTAAATCAATGACTATATAGACAACATCTACTTTATTTAGGGTGACGTAAAATAAGGATTTAATTTTGACCAATTAAATCTTTATTCATAGGCTTGACATATAAAACTGATTTGATGAGATTTTTTTAACTAAACCGATGCTATGGGATAAAACAAATCTATACTTTCCTTTGACTTTTCTAGCAAAGGTAAAAAAATCGGTTCTGATTTTTATCCCATAACAAATCTTTAATGTCAAGCCTATAAATACCAAAACAAATCTGTAATTAATATCATTCGATTTTCAGCAAGCATTAATTACCTTTGACTTTTCTGCCTACTATTTCTAATAAATAGGATGACTTTTTATATAAGTATAGATTTCATATAATGCAAAGACTGAGATCATAAAAAAAATCCTACAAACTGAAACAATATATTTGCATAATTTAAGGTCATTAAGAAATCGATCTCTAAACCAGATTTGATTTTCATAATATGTTTTTTCATTTCGAATTCCATACAAAATGGAATTCTTTCCAACCAATAGATGTCATAGCAAATATTAACTCTTAACTATTAGACTATTAGTACATACCGAGCAAATTGTGTACTGATTTTAGAAAGTTAAAATGATTCATGTTAGGTAATTTTACATTTCATGCATGTTGAACGGTGGGTTTTAAATATTGTTTCATAGAATGTAAATGTGTATTATATTATTTTTATGAGATGTTGAATTTAAAAATTAATAGAATTCTTCTTCATAGTTATTTTAAATGTAACAATATTCTTTGGTATACACTACTAATAAAATCTATATTTAAAGTTTATATTTTTTTTTACCGAAAAAAATTCCTTAATTTAAGGAATCATATATCTTCAATCAGTTCACATATATATACATTCTTCACAATGGTAAATCTTGAATTTGATGAGAATTCATTTCTATGAGTGCAAAATATGGTTTAATAAATTAATTTTTTATTATTAATCCAGCCATACTTCTTTATACGATTTTTTGTGAAAATACAAAAGTAAATTCTTAATTTTAAATCAGTCGTACATTAAAGAGTGCAAATTTGTTGAAATTCCAAAAATAGTTTTTTACCTTTAAACAGACGTAAATTTAAATCAGTTATAAAAAAGTAATATTTGTTTACCATTTAAATATTAAATCAGCCGTAATTAATGTTGTTTGTTTTAGTTACCACGATTTTCTCCAAACTAAATTAACAACTGCCATGATTTAAGGGCAACATTTAATGCTGCTCTATTTTTAGGAGACATTAAATGTATTTGGCGGGAAAAACTTGCTAAAAATGTTAAATGGTTAATCTTTTAATATAATGATAGATAATTAAATAATACTAACCAATCATTTTTACACATCACGTCAACTTTAATTTACTATTCATCCTCTCACATAATTTTAACTAACCATCACTTCACACTATCTCTCCTACTTCTACATCAAATCAATTTTAATTATTTTATTTTAAATATTATTTTAATATAAAATCAAATACCACTATCAACTAACCATACCACTTTTTCAAAATTAGCTCTAATTAACCAAAAAACCTCATTTTGAGCGAATTTATTTGTATACAAATACGCTCTAAATATGCATTAGCAAAGTTTTATTGAATTTGGTGTCACGACAATCTTGTTTACTTACCACATGACGGTACCTAGGATGAACCCTTTTCAGCCCATCCAATGTCGAGAGCAAATTGGTGGCAAATGCAGCCTCAGGCGTCTTTTTTTTCCGGAGAGCAGACAGAGCCCAACTGAACTGGCGGGCCCCACGCTGGACGCCAAGCGGGATGAGGGTAATATTGAGGCCCGACTCGAAAACCGTCTTTGCAGCCAGGGGGTCGAGAAAAATGTTGAGCTCTGCATATTTGTTCTGAGGAATGTTGATCACATTTCCTCTATCGTGCGTATATTTGCTGATGTGCCCTCCAACCACAATAATTTCCTGCCCAAAAATATTGTTCAGAGGAAAATTGAAGAATATTAATAAAGCTATGGATCAGAGAGAGATTATTGTTTTAGTCACACACCTGAATACAAGAAGTCGAATTCTTGTCTGAAATGATAATTTGCGCGACACTTGTCAAAGGCCCGTTCGTTAAGATGGTAACATTGGATCCCACGTCCAACGAACTTATTACCGAATTCCACACTTCAAGAGCCAGTGGTTGTCTGAGTTCTGGGTGATCGGTGTCACGAGGAGCTCCAAATTTCACCGAATTCTCTGATGTGTACCTGCGATAAAAATAAATAGAAAACAATAAAACGAGTAAGGGATGCTTGGATATAAGATATTTTGATTTGTTTTTGATTTTTTAGTTTGGTATGGTTAATTTTGAAAAAGTGGTATGATTAGTTGTTAGTGGGGTGAGTTTATATTAAAATAATATTTAAAATAAGATAATTAAAGTTAATTTAATGTAAAAGTATGAGAGCGATGATGTTAAGTGATGGTCAGTTTTGTGAGTATCTGAATAGTGAATTAAAGTTGATGGAATGTGTAAAAATGATTGAGTGTTATTATTTAATTATATGATAATATTGAGGATAGGGGGTTGAGTTAAAGTTGAGATAGATTTGAGTTAAAAAAAAAAAGTAATTGGTTAAAAATGATTGAATTATTTTGGAAAAATTTGTATCCAAGCATCACGTTTAGCCATAGTACTAGGGCAAAGCGTAATAAAAAAACAAAAATTGCGAACCTCCGAGGGCTTCGAGGCATATCATGGGCGAATCCGTATAGCGTGTCAGAGTCGAGAAAGCCACCGGCGCCATGTGGAATGGCCCTTCTGTACTTGCAGCTTCCAATCAAATTGAAGTTAGCATAAGTCTGATTACTTGCATATAAATCTCCAAGACCAACCAAGATATCATCACGTTTCATGATGTGTAATATGTCATAGACAATGTCAATGGTTGCAGCAGTTGCCCATCCAGTTGGAGTCACGAGTATTGCCTGGGTAGAAAAGCGTGGTGTATGCATGCATGCAGATTAATTAACAATGTCGCAGATTTTATCGTGTGATCTCAATGCGGTTGAATCGGGAATATTGAAGAGTTGTGGTGGGAGATTAATCATTTTTTTAAATATTTAATGAGTAGAATAAAATAAATGGGGCGTGGTCACAATTGCAATAGTTCTTTTTGAGATACTGATTTATTCCACTACTTTTTCTATATACGCCAACAAGTCGAAGATCATGAAAGCAAATTCACCTGAAATCTCAATGCGCTAGGCAAAAAGCAGAGGAGTGTAAATAAATTTGTATGATAGATGAACGAAGCTATATATGTAGTAAAACTGGTAAAAATATTAGGGAAGGTTGCTTTACCTTAAGATATATTAGTTCAGTTGGTACTTTGAGAAGATAAATGAGGGCCAGAAAATCTCCAGGACTCATATCCATGTCGAATACAACAGTTTTCCCTAGTTTTCTTTCTTTAAAATCTGGCACATCGGTGGCTTCCCGGTATTGAGGAAATTGTGTCGTATAATCGAGCTTTCCTGTTGGATGTGGCCGGTTTATGACCTGAAACAGTCACTGTTTTTCTTAGAACAGAAAAGAATGTGTACTAAAAGTAAAAACGACAATGTAAGATTCACAAACAGGGGATATAAGATTACTAGTTTCCATGTTGTAAATTGTGTTATACTCGCCTACGTGCGTAAAAGGCGGTGGGATGATGGTTGAAAAATTCAACTTCTATGTTTGAGACCTTGCATGTTTGGATACTTTGAACTTTTTCACAAGATCTAGACATTTTTGCTATATCACTAAATACACTGATAGAGATTAGGAAAGTAAATCATGAAAAGGAAAGCAAGAATGGAATATAGTATCTAATGCAGAAATCAAGGGATTGACTGGAATCATGGGATCCTACTTGGCATGGAAGGCTATCAAATTGTTATCATATTTCTTCTTTATAATTATTACCTTACATAAATAATATGCTTATAAAAGGGTTGTGAGGAAGTGATGATTAGGTATAGAGAGAAATAATATTGTTTGTCGGCCTTTTAGCTTGGGCGGGAATATTTCCCGAGGAGAACTCCATGTTCTTGGAGTAGCTTGTGTTCTTTTTCTTTTGTTTTTAATTAATAATATTTAGTTTCTTTTACATTGGCCCTTTACTCCTATCATATACGAACACTATTTGTGCAATTTTTGCCATTTTTTATGTATGGTCTACATATGATTCTTATTAGGAAATAAGGGACATGATAATAAGCAAGCATAGTTTTTACTTTTTACTTTTTACTCACATCAAGAAATTTTTTGTAGAATGCTTTGTCCAATTTGCTATGTTTATCTGGGTTAGGCTTTGCTCTTACGGCCAAACGAACACGCACCCCTTCGGGACCCGTTACTTCTTGTGTGTCTCCATCCTATATATATATTTTGAAAGTTAACATAAAGCTAGAGGACGAGAATTAATTTAAA
>BKCP01009070.1:1614065-1643424 GCA_008636005.1 Striga asiatica | reverse complement strand
AAAAAAAAAAAAAAAAAAAAAAAATAAAAAAACTGAAGTAAGAAAGAAGCAATAACCTTGCACCCATTTCGAGCAATGCAAAATGGATCCCCTGGTCCAGTCACAAGGTGGCCACTGTGGATACCGTTTCTCATCAAGTTGAATCTTGATTTCTTTAGGCCATCAAAGAATGGATTTGAGCCGTCGGATGTCCCATATGGCTCGTTCGAAGTAATTACCGTTATATTCTTGTACTCTATTTCTGCAAATTCGTTTTCGCCGTTTGTGTTGTTTTGCTTGAGCATAATTGAAGTAGCCACCCCGGCCAAAAATGAATCCCACATGAAGAAAATCTGTTTCGAAATTACTTTACTTTGTACTTAAAAGTTACGACAAAAGCAAAATCGATTTATGAAGTTACAACAAAAGTTGTTCTGTTCCCATCACTTACATCAGAAAAATGAGGGGTTGTGTACCAAGTATCACATATCATTTTCAAGGCATTGAAACAGTATTGTGCCTCAAGGGTGTGCTGTTGCTTCTTAAATTCTTGCATAAATTCTGTTGTGATGGGTATAGTGTCTGTTGCGTCCAGTGGGATAAGAGTAACTGGTATCCCTGAGTGGATCACCTGTTGCATTAAAAATTGATTGCCACCCTTAAAACTTCACAAATATCAATATATTATTACGTCAACTATATCCATAATTCACCATGCATGCTTTCGCAAATTATAAAGTTACTTACAAAAGCTTTTCCTAAAATCAATCCATATTTTCAAAAGCAATTTCTGTACTATGAACCAATTTCATTGTGATGTTAAATTAGGTAAATAACTCATTTAGTCATAATTTTTTACCGAAAAAATTGCTATTCTAAATGGGTAGAGAGTAGCTTGTGTTGGAGATGACATTTGATTTTGAACCAAAACTCTAATACAAAAACTCAATCGTGCCTTTGGATAAATTGTCAAAACGCAAAAATCATGAATCTGCAATAAGACCTAACTTTTAAGTAACTACTTCATCACTTGTTACTTTTCAAAGTTCCAAAATTTCAATCGCAACTATTTATCATGGTATCGGTATCGTTGGAGGCTTTACAAGACATACTTATTAATAATTCATTTTTTTTTTCTTGTGAAAAGTCCAACTAATAAAATTTACCGCTGATGAAATGTCAAAATTAATCAAGTTAAGATTCATGTTACCGACTGAAGTACCAAAACTGAATTTCTATGTTATTATTTATATTAAATATTGTTATACCTGATAAGCAGCGAAAGGGTCACTAAAGAAGTTGTACTCTGCATTAGGAGCCGTATTGTCACCTGTGTACACATTACCAGTAGGGCATGATGAGATAGAGTTAGAAGGACAATTGACATGCCTGGGTCCCACGCCACCACCCATGAGGTATATATGCTCGATGTTTTTCTTCAAGTGTGGGTTAGACATTAGAAACAATGCCAAATTTGTAGGTGTTCCACCACAAAATACTGTGATTGAACCAGCAGATATTTTGTCGATCATTATTTGTTGAGTTGTAGGTTGTTGTAGAGGTAAATATTGCCTGTTTGCCTGCTTTCAAAATTAGACAAAGAAAACAAAAATGTAACCAATTAACAAGAATGCATGTTAGAAAAGTTTCTACAATATTGCCTGTCATAGAGATTTTGTTTAGCCTAACTTAAGCATGAGAATTGGGCTGAATCGCTCCGAAAATTGACCCGAAATCACTCCAAAATCGAAAAATATCCGTTGACTATTTAACTTTATCCTTACCTAACCAAACTGTAAGGTTTTAGAGATTTTATGAACATATGTACAGACAATCGAACTCAACCATCTCAGACCATACTAAACCGAAGAACATAATTATAACATTATATGTGTCTTATTCATAATTTATCCTATATAATTGAGTATATTAAAAATACTTAATAACATATATAGTGATAATAATTCAACTTCACTAAAATTCTACACTTAATATTATTTATATACAAGTAACATTTTAAAGAAAAAAAGTTACTTATATTACAATTTTTTATAAGTTTTTAATCTTACTATATCTTATAATTAAAATTATATGAAAAATTACAGAAATAATTAAAAAAACTATTATATTTTGTTTGGATTTTAAATTTTCACCATTAGTTGTACAACTTTAGTCTCAACTAAAATTATGAGTTATTCAAATTTTCTAAAGCTGATTTCAATTTAAATTTTTTAATATGATTATATCTTTATGAATTTCGGAATTTCATAAAAAAAAATATAAAATTTAAATATAATTAGATAGTCATGCAAAAAAATTATTGAAAAATAGTTAGAAATCTCTGAACTGAATCAAAATTATCGTAATCGTTTCGATGCTCCCAAATCCCAAGTGTACATGTCATTGTAATTTTTTTTTTTTCGGAACGATAGGAGAACATTGTAAATTAGTTGTTGATGCTGAGTAATTTATATCAATGGTAAATGGCTCAATTAAATTCTAGTGCTTCTTCTATTAGTGAAGTTTCTAGAAAAAAATATATCAAACGGCGCAATGCACCTTGGGTCGCTACGGAAACAGGCTCCTTGTATAATTACAAGGGTAAGGTCTGCGTACAACTAACCCCCCAGACTCCAACCTGTTGGGAATATACTGGGTATATTGTTGTTGTTGTTGTTGTTGAGTGTTTTTTAATACTCTTAAAAAAAGATTATTTATATTCATAGAGGAACTTAACATTTCTTTTGTATCCAAAAAATATAAACTTAAAAAAGAAAATATAATTTAAATTGTTACCTGGGGAAGAAATTGTTTTCTGAAACCATATATTGTATCGATGTCTAGTTTTCCTCGCAGGCCTAAAGGAATAACTTGACTATATCTGCAGTATCCTGTTGTACCATAACCCTGATCATATGATTAAAAAGAATGAGACGGACATTACTTGATTACCGCATAAAGTGGCAATGCATGGGTTAAATTGTACTATAGAAATCCAAAAGCTACTTAGATTGCCAATTCCATCAAAATGCATGAATGCCTAGTGCGCAAATATTAACTATTATATCGTTGCATTGTTTCCATCAAACGACTTCTTTCCTTGTAAAAGCCGATTTTCTTTTCATTGTAAATCGCAACTTCTCTTGTAATAGTCCAATATAAATAGGCATTAAGTTTACTGTGTAATTCAACAATTCCTTCTCATAGATATCTCTGTGAATACATCTCCTTTTATGGTTCTTTGATGTATTAGAGCGAGATTTCTCAATCTTAGCTTGATTCGCGCTTTCATTTCACTACCCTAATGAAGTATAATCTATTTTTCTTTTGCTATTTGAATCCCACTCTTAACATCCCTCTCAATCTCCAAAAAATCAGTACCTGTATTTCGGTCCCGTTAACCAAGTACCATTTCAGAGTACAAATTTTAAACATTACAACTTAGACAAATTATGTATTCCTTTTTGCACAGGATTTAAGTTATAGAATAACAGTTCACAATTGTTTACGGTTATAACAGATCCAACTATTTTAACTTTAATCTTGTCTGAATTTCTAAAGATACTTTGGATACAAATTTTGCATTCTATCAAATTTCTGCTACTGATGTTATAACTAGCCCTAGTATCTGTCATAACAATGCACAGGGCATCTTTCATATCATAAACTTGCTCAAATACCTTTTTGTTCCTTTGAATTCTCAATAACTAATTATATGCCATGTGATATTTGACATTTCCCTATGTACAAAAACTGTTACATTTTACTATCAGAAACTTTATTGCATTTGAATATTTTGACCTCATTCATTGTGATGTTATAACTAGCCCATCAATAAACTTCACACCCGGTCACAGATATTTTCGTGATGACTTCTCTAAGGTCACATGAATTTTACTTTTTCTGTTCAAATATTGTATTGAAACTCATTTAGTTTTTGATTTTTCACAACGTGATGCACACTCAGTTTAATAAGAAAATAAAAATCATTAGATTTGATTATGGAACTGAGTTTCTATCACATGATTTTTACGCTAAACATGGTATAATACACCAAGAAAACTATGTTGAATCACCACAACAATGTGGTAGGACAGAAAGAAAACATAGAACACCTTTTACAAGTTTCCTTAACCTAACATATTTGGCTAGATTTAAATTATGTCTGATTCACATACTGTAAATAGACTACCTCCCAATATTCTGAATAACCAATCTCCATATAAATCTGTATAACAATGCACCTACATATGATCATATAAAAATCAATGGTTATTTATGTTACTCTTCTACTTTGCCAGTATATATCATAAGTTTCATCCTAGAGCTCCCATAAATGTTATCTTTTGTGAATATGTCTTTCCTTTTCGCTCTAATAATTTAATCCATGTTTCTAATCCTTCAGCTCCCTTTTTTCTCTATCACTCATCCTTTCAATTATAATCACTTCAAACTAAATAAGCATACAATAACACTGACAGAAACACACATTTTCTACCTGCCCAAAGTACATCTATTCTGCCCAAAGTCACCCTATCATAGTTGTTTCACTGTTTTTATATCCCTTAACATTGAACCAACAAGTTATAGACAGACTATTAAAGATCCTTTATGGAAAAAAGCTATACTAAAGAAATTAAAGCACTTGAATCCACTAATAATCGCAACTTACACACAAGAATAAGGTATAGATTATTTTGAAACACATTTTCCTCTATTGCCAAAATTACCAGTACTAGGTTTCTCCTTGCTCTAGCATCCATTTGAAATTAGCACTTGCACCAACTTGATATTAATAATGTTTTCCTTCATGATGATTCCAATATAGAGATGGATATGACTCCACCTCTTGGATATCAATGCCCCTTAGAAAGTAGAATTTGTAAATTGCTAAAAAGTATTTATGATTTAAAACAAGCCTCTGGACATTGGTATCAAAAGTTAACATCCTACTCGATTAATTATTGTTTCTGTCAACATGTTTCAGATTATTCTCTATTCACTATGAAAACGTATTTCTCTTTTACTGCTTGTATGTTGATGATATTATCTTAGCGGGTAATAACATACATGCCATTCATGATATCCTAAGTCATTTGGATGATAAATTCACCATTAAATATCTTGGAACTTTAAAATATATTATGGGTTCAGAAGTTGTTTATTATCATAAAGGCATCACTCGTTGTCAAGAAAATATGCATTGAATATACTACTAGATACATGATAGCTTCATTGTAACCTTACTAATACTCCCATAGACATAAATATCAAATTCTCTATTGAGTCTAATAATGATAAAGTGGCTAAGGGTACTACATGTAGAAATTAATAGGGAGATTATTACATATCACTATCAAAGACAGGATATTTCATACAAAATGCCAAACACTAAGCTGGTTCGTGTCCAAACCTACTCAAGATCATCTCAAAGCTCCTAGGATTCCCAGGTATATAAAGTCACTATTGTGTCCGGTATATTCTATCCCAAGACACTCTACTTTCCATTTGACGACATATATTAATAGTAACTGGGCCAGTTGTCGTGACACAAGTAGAATTATAATTGGCTATTCCATTTTTTGCTTAATCCGCCCAATTATTGGAAAACTAAATGACACCTAACTGTTGGCCAAAAGTTTAGTTCAAGCATAACATTGGGCTATTGTATCCACTCATTGTGATATTCAGTGGTTGCTTTATTTGTTTTTTAGATTTTCACATTTTTCATAATGCTTATGTTCTCCTACTTTTAGATTTTAAATCTGCCATTCCCTTATGTAACAATCCAGTTTTCCTCAAGCGAACAACAGATATTCAAATGGACTACCATCCAGTGAGGGAAAAGATTGCACAAAGACTCATTAAACTTCAACCTATTCCCACCAAATGATTGCAGACATTCTAACGAAACCTCTTGGTGTTCAACGTTTTCAGTACATTTCAACCCAGATGAACATGGCTAACAACCATGCTCCTCTTGTATGGGTATATTAGCTATTATACCATTGCATTATTAGTATAACATGATTTTTTTCCCTATGGTTTAGTCATTGTAAATAGAAACTTCTCTTACAATATTCCAATATAATAGACATCAGGTATTCCGTGTAATTAAACAGTTCTTTCACGCAGCCTTCACTATGAACACATCTCCTTCTATGGATTCTTAGAAAAATGACAGCAACAATGTTCTTTTTTTTTTTTTTTACTGTTTTACTTTTGTTTACTTGGCATGAAAAAGGAGTGGGTGAGATATAACTAGTATATGTAAAAAATGACATGGGGAATTTCAATATTGGCTACAAGAAAACTGACCTGATCGACTATAGGAAGATATCCACCAACACTTGGAAGTATGGTACCGTCATTGAGTATTCCACCTTCACCTCCTATCCCAACAGCAATATCATCTCGTCCCATCATGTAAAGAAGGTCGTAAATTTGATTCACGGCATGCCCCCCATTTGTCCATCCATTTGTGCTTATAGTAATTGCCTGCAATAAGCCTCACACATAATATCAGGTATTTGTACCTCAACAGTCACACTTCACATTTTATAATGGTGTTATATTGGTTGATACAAAAATTTGATCCATGTACCTCATATGTTTTATGTAAGTCCCTATTATTTTAGTTATATTTTTATGAACTTTATCAATTATTATTATCATTATTATTATATGCTAGTTTATTACTATCAGGGATTATATGTTATTTCAAATGTTTACAAAATTAATGTTGGGCTGAGTAAAGTAATTATCAATCTTTTAAAATACTTTGGACATAGTATTATTTATACGAATTATTTTGTGGTACGTATTATTAAAAGGCCAATAATAATATTAATGTATTTAGAATATAAAATTAGGCACAAAATGTATTTCTCGTTTACGAGTTTATTATATGAGTCAACAATTTATAAAATAGTTATACAACAATGAAGTATAAGTATTGTGCTTTTAGTTGTGAATCCAACCCATTGGGAAAAGTAGAAAAGAGTATGTTGAACTTGGACAATATTTTCAATCCTATTTTACCTACATATATGCAGATTTTCTCTACTTAGCCAAATTCTTCTTCCTGCACCCATCATCTTACCCTCCTACAACCTTCCGTAATCTTTCGCAACATGAACACAGTTTTCACAAGTTATTCATATATGGTCTAAGAACCAACAAACAGCACCCTTTGTTCGATTATCCAAACAACCGGGCATCAAGCCATTACTACACAAAAGCAACTATACCCAAATCAATTTTGACCCACAATTATATTAGATACAATTGTCAGGCCATAGTCTGATTAGCCATCACTGCCTTATCATAAATCAGCCTAATTAAGCAACTACGTAGCTTAAATTGATTGGAAGCAGCCCTCCGCTAACGGCTGCCTATCTTTCTAACATCTGATTAGCAGCCTTCAACCGTAATCTAAAAACTGAGCACTCACCCGAAAGTATTAGGCGCCGCAATTTGTCACATAGCCGAGGCTCGGTCAGTCGTTCGGCACCACCGTCCAGCCGAACCATGTACATCTCCGTGTCGTCGATCTGTTCGCCGGCCATTGCCTCGTTCGTCGACAATGCCAACGCACATGTCCCACCGGTTTCTAGGTTCATAGGCGCAGTCGCGTGCCGTCGGTCGTCACGTCGGGTGACGTTAGGAAAGTAGAAGAAAATGATTATTATTGATGTTGACCCTAGTAAGGGTCCCGTGCGGGTTTAGAACGGGTTTGTACCTTAAAATGTTTTTTTAAAAATTTTTATTTTAACAATATATTAGTTTGTTGACTCACTTATATTAATGTAAGTAATTTTTGAACACATATATTTAAGTGTTAATACAAAAATAAAATAATAATTTTTATATATTTTTTGTCATCATAAAAATTAAATATTATTTTATTTTAAAATATATTGTCGTATTATTTATAACACTTATAAAAGTGGTATTCTTTTTTATATATAATGATAAATATTTAATGTACATTAAATATTATTTTAAAATATACAGACAAATTTAAAATAAATATTGTGTCATATATGCATTCTATTCAATTTTTATAATTTATCATATCACGTAATAATTAAAAATATATATATATATATATGTATGTGTGTGTGTGTGTGTGTGGGTGTGGGTGTATTATATATATAAAGACCCGGTGGGATATTTCTAAAATTAAGATAAGATGGAGATGTGTGTGTGTGTTTTAGAAATGTGATTATATAGAAGTTAAGATAAGAAGTGAATGTACCCAGATTTATCTGTGTGTGGTCTTTTCATTTAAATGTTTGAATTAATTTTTAAAAAAATTTCAAAAATACATTTAGGCGGGATATTTCCAAAATGTTCAAAAAAGATTACTATGTTTAGTAAATATTTAAACGGGAATCCTAATATTTTTTAGTTACTAATTCAGGATTTTTTGGGTTGTCTCTTTATATAATAATAGATAATAACAATTTAATTCATTAATACACCATAAAATAATCATTTTAAAGTTTTCTCATATATTTTGGATAAATTATATAAAATAAATTTTAAGAAATATTATAGAATATTATTTCTCAATTTAAATATATTATATTATTTAAAATAGTAAATATAAAAGAATATCATAATTAAATATAATAAAATAATTTTGTATTTCATAAAGTTAGAAAATAATACATTTCTACGTAAACTAAATTACTAATTATATGAATTTAAAATACTTGAAAATTAATAAATGTGTGACACTGACTTTATAAATATAAATATAAATATAACCACAATATAATATACTTTGTTTTAATTTAAAAAAAATCAAATATATGAATTTGTAAATAATATCAATTTTTATACATATATATTTAAGAGTATAATTAAAAATATGTTTTTGTAAAAATTTAATGTAAAAATATTGGCACGCATTGAATTAATTATCAATTTGTTAGTTATTTATTATTGTTTCATATTCATCATACATAATTTCACAGTAAAAATGTAAATTATTTAAATTTTTATTGTATAAATATTAATATATTTATGTACATGTGTAATACCCGAATAATATATTAGTGTTATAAAATAACATAATCATTTTGTTCTAAAACGATATAATTGTGGTTAATATGTATATTTAAATATTAGTTTACACTACATGTTATAGTTAAGTTTTGCATGTGCAATGTAATTATTATATTGTTTATACGTATGATTTGAAAAAAGTTTTTTTTTTTCCATCAAAGTTCTCGTATAACTGTAAGACATTGAAGGACTGATTGGATATGAAATATTCAATTATTACTGATCATATAATTTTAACTTTAAATTAAATTTAATTTAACTAAACTATTATCAATATTATCAATATAACTAAATGATATCAATTAATTATCCTCACTACATTAATTCTAATTCACTATTCATCCATCCAAATTTCATTCACTTTAATCACTTATCTCTTATTTTTATAAATCAACTTTAGTAATTATATTTTAAATATTATTTTAATCCAAACTCAAAATTCAACCCAAACCAAATTCAATCAATTTTTTTTTAAATAAATTAATTCACTTTATTGTATATCCAATTAAACTTGATATAATGTATTGTAACCAAAAAGTTTCGTTGACCATGGTGATATGGCACTCAGCTAGTCCCACATAAACCTAACTTTATATGGAAGTTAGCTAAAGATTAGGAAGTTAAGATAAAGATGAATCTTTTCTTAAAATGTTTGTATTTAAAACTTTTACAACAAAAATTACAAATATGTTTGGCCGGAATTTTTGAAAAATTTCAAAATAATTTACTATATTTAGTAATATATTTAGGTGGAAATTTAGATGATTTTTTAGTTACTATTTTTAAATTATTTAGGTTGTCTCTTTATATATTAATAGATTGAAAGAGATGGTTCGGTGAGTGGTCAATAGTTTAATAAGGGAGGAGAGGATTTTGTGGGCTAAATGGATCAGTAGAAAATTTAGTTGGGTGTGAAATGGTGTTTGGGTAAGACAAGGAAAACTAAAATGGGCCAAGTGAAGAGTTTGGGCTGAGACATATGGGTCTAAACAAAGAGGCAAATTTTGGGCAAATGATAAAATAACCATTGGGTTGTATCACAAAAGTGAGTGGGCTTATACACTATTTTTCTAGAGGAATTTACACTCTCCACTTAAACAATTTGAAAATATTATATAATTACATTCCCCACGTAATTATTTGTAAATTAGCTAATTTTGTTAATTTTATTTGCACATATGCCTAAAAAGATGATTCCCTATTTACATGATAACTTTTCATCAACTGATTTCCTATTAAATGGTAATTTCCCATCAACTACGTCTCTCTCCTATCCCTCTCTCTCTTCTTCACACACGACCCTATCCCTCTTTTCTTCACACAAGTCCCTCCACCGTCGGCGCCACCACCACCTCATCGTCCGCGCCAATAGCATCAATCGAAGCAGTCGACTCCTCCGATCCCCCTTCCAAGACGAATAGCATCAATCGAACCCGTCGCTTCGACTGAATCAGTCGACTCCTCCAATCCCCCTTCACACAAGTCAGCCACCTCCTCCAATCCCCCTTCCGCCGCCGCATCCGCCTCCATCTCGCTCAAACATCCGCGATGAGAGATACATCTCGCTCAAATTTGCACTTGTGATTCGTCGATGGGGTACTCTTCAAGATCGTCTTGGCTTTTCGAGGCCGTCGTGTTGGTCTCCACGCTCTGCGCCTTCTTCCCTTTCTGCTGCTACCATTTCTAATATATATTTTTAATTTATTTTTTCTGAGTATATATGCAGTATATATGCAGTATATGTACAGTATATGACCCGCGTCCCTGCCAAAAAATAAGCTTATGTTTAGTATATTAGCAAATTTTTTTGTTGACGAATGTTTGTTTCGGTCGGATTGATTTTCTTCAGTATATTATTAGTCTTTTGGGAGGAATGAGAATTGCTTATTTGTATCATTTTGTTTGTGTTCAGTTGATTTTACGTTCGACGGTACATTATCAGTATATTCTCGGTATATTTTCTCATGACATTAACAGGAAGACGTTCGACGGGTATATGCACAGTATATTTGCAGTATATGTTAAAGCAATATATATAGGCGATGAAGATTTCGTGAAATTTCGTACTCTTTGCCTGATTTCCTGAAATTACGCGCTAGGAACATGGAAGGTTGTTCCACTTACCTTGTAACTGATTTTAGGCATGATTATGAACATGGAAGGTTGTTCCACTTACCTTGTAACTGATTTTAGGCATGATTATAATTAATATTTATCTTTTAGGTATATACACAATTTAATTGGTATGGATAGTAATATTGCAATTATCTAAAAATCAGTAAGTATACATGAAAATTTCCCTTTTCTCTATGGGCATTGGGAGAGCGTTGAGTATTGGGCCCTATCCTTTTTATTCCACTTATTTACCTTTCACCACATTTATATTAAAACTATTGTATTACAATAATTTCTATATTTTGAGTTGAGCCAACTATTAAATCATGTTATATTTTATTGTAGGAACATCTTGAACTCTTAGGATCATTCAAGCATGAACATTCTTTCCAAGTAATCTCATTAAACTACTTTGTTTGTACGTTGTTATTTTTAATCACTTGATTTGATTATGATTGTATGAACACATTGCGTAGCCCGTGCGATGCACGGGTGAACTATATTAAATAATTATTATAAAATTAATGAGTGAGTAAACAATATTAAATAATAATTATCTTTTTGAATATAACATAAAACATGCATGTTTTGAGGTACTGAATTTATTAGAGGAAACAAATAAAAGAAAATTTTCTGTTAGGTTTTAAGTTTTAGTGTATATCTAGTAGGATTTAGAAGATTTATAGAGTTTTCGTCATAGCAAACTCTTATTTAGATTAATCTAGTTGAATGAAAATAGGATTGTACGTGTTTTTATCATAATCTATTTGAAAGGAAAAGAACTTGAAAATGAATAGAAATTAGATTTATTCGTGTTGCATTAGGAAATCATATTTGAGATTTTAAATAATAAAATTTGACATTTGAAAAATCATATTTGATGTATAATTCAAAATCATGTTGCAATTAGGGAAAGGCAGATTTCATATATAATAGATTAGATTTTTATAGTGACCAAATGAGAAGTAATTTTAATATTTAACTTTGAAATTCGAAATGATAAATGATTTTGTATGTATTCAGATTTTTTCTATAATAAATAATGAGAAAGAAATTTGAATTCAACAAAAACATAAACATTAGCCGAAATTCTTGAATATAAATTCAAAAAACCCATCAATTTAGGGTGCTTTTAAGGCTGACAGATTTTATGGCAATTAATTAAAGAAAAATTAAAAACTGACAGAATTTCGGGTGCATTTATGGTGGTCCGATTTTTTGGGCAAGAAATTTGAAAAACTGCCGGAAATAGAATGCATTAGATTGGTTGTTGACTTTTTCTTGTTACTATTTTTGGTAAATATGTTGTCTCTTTATATATACTAGTACGTGGCCCGTGCGATGCACGGGAAAATAATATTTTGATTGTATTATAAATTAAATAAATAAATAACAATAATCATGATTTACGCATTATTTATAAATTAAACCGGGTTAGACACAGTCCGACCGGATGGACCGAGAACCGGTTTATAACCGATTTAGTGCGCTTGAATAAAATATTTGCTATCGAATCCGCCAACACCAGTATGCTGGACTGGTAAGATCAATACGATTTTCTAAACAAATTTTGTTACATGAAAAATTATTTTAAATAAAATTACATATTTAAATAAAATAGAGATTTATAAATTGTTTATCAATTAGTTTAAAAATTTGAATTTATAAATTATTTAGTATTTAAGTAACACTTTTTATTTACATTTATTACAAAAAGTATTATGTATTAAAATCCGAACAACTACAAGACGGCCCAATTCTGAAAACCTTATATTTACCGTACATTAATAAAAATGATAATCAAATAAATATTTTGTTCACATAAATAATGATAAAATGATATATAAATATTCATAAATCATTAATCATGTTGTCATAAAAGTATTGTTAATATGATTATTTGAAGTTTGGACTACATCACATTCACGTAATAAAGTATTTTCAATATTAAAATTTATATTTAGGTTCAATAATCAATTTGGTCTGGTCAAACTGATACATAACTTAGTTACCTCGGACCAACCAAGTTGTGTTAAGTTTTTTGACTATTTTAAATATCACCTAAAAGTAATTCAATCAAAGTGGGCAGTACCTTAATTCAATCACCCGATTGATCCAAAGTAATTTCCTTATTTTTCTTTAAATATAATATTTAATTTTATGAAATAAAAATATTTTATGATTCATATGTCTACCCAAATATCTCTACCCAAATATCCGGTCATTAGTATTTTCACGTTGATTGTTTCCTTAATTTATCTCTACCCAAATATCCGGTCATTCCAAGAAATTGGTATCAAATCTCTCGACCCAAATTAGTGTATTTAATGAATTGTTGATGCATGTGAAAAGGACATTAAATTAGGTGTGAAAAGGACATTAAATTAGGTGTGAAAAGGACATAATAGTTGCTGTTTTTGGAAAAAAATTAATGCAATTCGGACATTGACTAAAAGTTGACTTACTAATTATGATAAATGTTAATTCTTATTATATATATATAGATGTGTGTATATATATATATATATAGGGATTGGTTCCAATGCATCCACTTATTTAAAGTGAGGACGTGAGACTCATTTTTAGCCACAAGATTTGGTACATCATGTGTGGCCAAGATTTACTCTTTTCTTTTTACTATTTTAATTATTTAAATATTATTTTGACCCGTTGACTCCGGCGTTGACCGTTGACTTCTGACGTTAACTTTCGACGAAATCCGTTGACTTCCGGCGTTGACTCTGGCGTTGACCGTTGACAACTAATCTTCCAACTAGGTTAGTTAGTTGCTAGGTTAGTTCTCTGTAGTTGCTAGATTAGTAGTTGCTAGGTTAGTTCTCTGTAGTTGCTAGGTTAGTTGTCTGTAGTTGCTAGGTTAGTTATTAGTTCTTGCTAGGTTAGTTGTATTTAGTTGCTAGATTAGTTGTGTCTAGTTGCTAGGTTAGTTGTCTGATGTTGCTAGGTTAGTTATGTCTAGTTGTTAGGTCAGTTGTCTGTTGTTGCTAGGTTATTTCTATCTTGTTGCTAGGTTAGTTATGTCTAGTTGCTAGGTTAGTTCTATCTTGTTGCTAAGTTAGTTTTAAGTAGTTGCTAGGTTAGTTAAATGTAGTTGTCAGGTCAGTTCAATGTAGTTGCAAGGTTAGTTGTCTGATATTGCTAGGTTAGTTATGTCTAGTTGCTAGGTTAGTTGTCTTTAATTATTCTTTCATACATGATGCATATTAAGGTCAACGGGTCAACGCCGGAAGTCAACGATTCGCCGGAAGTCAACGCCGGAGTCAACGGTCAACGCCGGAGTCAACTACTAATTATTTTTATTATTTAATTAATGTATATTTTAATTGATTAATACAAATTCTTGATCTAGACAAAATGAGTGGATAAAATTGAGTCTCACGTTCACATTTTAAAAAGTGGACTCATTGGATCCATCCCCTATATATATATATATATATATAAGAAAAAGTCAACAACCATTTATTCTAGTTGACGGGCCAATATTCTGGTTGCTAGAGTCCGCAACTACATGCAAATGTCCAAAAGAGACTAATCTAGTTTTTTACTGGTTAAAGTTTTATAAGGTGATTTGTGATCAAGAATCTTAAAATGTGACCTACTGATTAGGTACACAACACTAATAAAGGATGTATCCCAACAGGCTTGTAGAACCACACGTGATAAAGAAGTTCAAGTCCAGTTTCGATGATATTTTTGTGTTTTAGTTTTGCAAGTCTATTTTTCTCTAGTCCATTTTTCAAGAAAATTGATGGAACATGCCATGTTGATTGAGACAATTAGCAAAGTCTTATACTCCCTACATCCATCAGATTGTAGAATCTTTATGATCTTATTATACTGAGTTTGTATCAAAATTTTTAAGTGAACAAATGCTTGTAAAGTTGCAAATTTGAATTTAACGATGTATATATAGGTATTTCTAGTTGCATTCTCAATAAATGATACATAGTAAGAATATCCACCGAAAGATATAGGTGCAGGAGCCCCAAAATCGCAATGTGCAAGATTAAAGGCTTCATAATGATGTGAATCGAAAATGCTGAAAGGAAGCTAATGAATGATAGATTTAAGATGGAGGTCATGTTGTAGAGTTTTATACTTCTAACTCAATTTATTCCTGTCTAGTGAGTCGATGGACACAAATCTTTCTTTTACTTATTTTTTAGGCCGATAAGACAATTCTTGAAACTTGATGGTTTAGAGTTGAGAAGGCTAAATCTTTAGAGAATGATTCTTTGTGAGAACTTCCCACTTTGTAGCTATCTTCTTCATAAGAAAAAAATTGGGGTGAAACTAAAAGAATAAAAAATAAATTATAAAACATGGAGTTGTCTTTAGCAAATTGACTTGCACTTGTGTGATTTTAAGCAATCTGTGGAACACGAAGAAGGTTTTCTAAAAAGAGAGTGAGTAGAACCAAGTAGTGAGATAATGGAAAAACTAGAGTGAGAAATGACCAAATATTGTCCATTGCGCACTTGAACTTTCTCTAAACCTTGGTAGTCAGTAGAGACGTTGATGTTTCAAATAGCATGGGTCACAAAAACTATTGCTCCAAAACCAAAGACGCATAGGGTCCACTACCCATACCTCATTGTTTACGCTTTCCATATTTATGAGAGTATTTTTAGAATTCTCTCTAAATGTATTTTCTAGTTGTTGTCTAGAGTATGGTTGGAATTCAATTTTGGAACGAGATGAAAAAAAAAAAAAGATTCCATAGAAGCATTTGTCAGCAATATGATTATAATAATGACATATATGGCATCTTGGCCTATTGAACCTTCCACCTCTACCTCTAAATGTAGTTCTTTCTCTTCTCTTGAGAGCATGGAGTATTGACCATGCTGCTAGGCCCTCACTATAAATTATTGATTAAACGACCAAATGTTCGCTTTTGGATCTTCAATGAATCTCATAGAATATGATTCTTCTTCATTTTGATCAAAACTTTCCAGTATTATAGCTAAGTGGCATCGCCTGCACAACACTTAAGTTGCATGGTTCAACTCTATTTTGAATGGGAAAAACTACACGGTTATATTGTTGGCCTAATCCATCTAAGACATACATAACCTGATCTCTCTTTCATACTTTATCTCTCGTTGAGCTCAACAAATCACATGTTTTCCCGCAGTCTTTTATCCATTTACCAATGTTTGCAATTGCATTTTATACCGCTTCACTTTAACCAAGATTTTGAGAAAAATAGATTTTAGATAATTTTATATTTACTTAGTGTTACTCAAACCAATAGTTAAACAATAAACTTTCATATAGAGAAGTCAACATCAAAGGCCTAAAAAATAGATATTATTTGTTTCTAATGATATATGGTAGGATATTTAATTCTTGTAATTGCATTATCTGTTGAAAATTCACCTAGTTTTATTTCTTCTACATTGAGATATCCGTTTAAACCATAGCCTGAGATGGCTTGTTGAACTTATTGCTTCTATACCAGGTAGTTTTATTATTACAATTTCATATTAATGGGTTGACTTTGTGGATAAACGACAACTTCTGTGCCAAGATGGCCACATTGATTTCCATTCGTGTCGTCCATAGTTATTACTTAGAGAAAAACAAAATAAATAAAAAATAGAAAATGAATCAATAAGCAAATTGATGGATCATTAATAGCGCAATATGGTTGTACCATGAATGAAAATGCGAAAAAATCCTTTCAGGGAACTTTTGTGAAACAGTCTCCATGCATTGTATTAATTTGAATGCTAGGTTACAGGATCTCACGGGAGGTATTTATCCACATAGAAAAAGAATCGTGGCCATCTAGGATATATGATATAAGATCTATGTAAAAGATAAGAAAAAAACAGATGATAAAATATCTAATAATATGCTAAGGAATCCAGTCAGCCCATCGTTACTTGTTGTGTTTAGTTGTCTACGTGCAGGATGTCATGACATCTCCTTAGCTAAAAAATGTGGAATATTATCTTGTTATTCAAATAAATCATGCAGAAGAAGTAAGTAAGTATTCTTCCAATAAATTCTTTACAATCAAATTAAGATAAACCATTTAATTTAGGAATAAATCAGTTTATCATAAATTAGTGATAGTCAAATAGAAACAAATCTTGAAAAAAGATTTAAATGGTAAATCCACCTTCAGAATCTTAAATTCAAGTCCAAGAATATAAGAATCACTAAGTTAGGATCAGAGGTTATACCCATTGTTTCATTTGATTTGATAAATTCAAGTTGTGTAAATCTATTATGTTCTTAAATCATACTTTTTATCACATGAACACAGAAGATAAAAAAAAATATATGTGAATCTTTTCTATGTTCATGTTCTTGGGCATAAGTGAATAACATTGCATGAATCTGTTGCAAAATCTTCTATGTATACAACTTGTCATGAATAGTTGATGTAAAACTAAGTGCGAGCTCATTTAGGAAGAAGTTGTGAACCAAACTACAAGAAAAAAAAAATGTAAAATATTGAAATACCTTGTGAATGGAGCTGTAATGGGCATAAATCAAGCTACAAGATTCAATCTTCTATTGAATTTTAGGACAAGATTGTTAATTCAATGTTTCATTCTTAAGTATTACTTCTCCAATTAAAATTGGACACTTGTCCTTAGATAGTACAATGTACTTCACCAATCATATATTAGATGGCTACTCTTGGTACTGCTCCTTGTAGTGCTTGGTACATCTTTACTCAAAATAGGACAATTTTCCCTCATTGATTAAATGAATAAGTTTCTAGTTGCTATGAGCACACCCCAATTTTGGTAAAGAATGCTCAAGCAGAATTTATAGGAAAATACTTACATTATCAACAGATCTCTTATTTTCATAGAAATTTCTTCAACAAGGAATAAAGTTTTTTAACTCCATAGTAATCATAAAGGTCAATCCAAATAGGTTAACTAGAAAAATTGATACAAAGCTTACCTGCAAATCAAATACTGATTGGTCGAGCTTCAAGATGTATAAAAGAGCAAGCAAATCATCAACATCAACATCTGTGTCGAAAATAATCCGATGTGGCGAGCCATGAACATAATATAGGTTTCTTGCTAGAAAGCACATGATCACTATACATGCACATCTTTGGAACATCATCTTTGTCATCTTTAGTTTTAAAAATCCATATCCTCGATTTATATAAGCATGTAGTAGTATTAGATGTTATATGTTTTGTCGTATCCTGTAAGAAAAAAAAAATATTTTGATCACTTAACCATATAAATTCATAACATATACACTTTAAGTAAGTAGAACATTCATTAGATTGTGTTAATATTATTCAAAACAAATGAGAAAATAATCTAGTATATTTAATAAAATCTAAGATATTCAAATTTCTCTGCAACTAGGAATACAGAGTTGTTGGTCATTATACAATGAAGTGTGCGTTGAGGGTACAAAAATTTATACATAGTAACGAAACAATCTAGAAAACATGAGGAATTCATAAGAAAAATGTGTAGAAATGAATTTTCAAAGAATATTAGTAGACTCGTGTGAATATGTCAGTGAATCTGGATTATCATTAACACTACCCCAATCATTGTAAGGTTAGGGGACAAATCTATAGTTTTTTTCTAAAAAAGATTGAAAGATTGTATTGACAACGTCTTAATGAAGATTTTTGCCACTTGGTCTCTGGACAAAACATGCTTTTTTTTTTTTTTTTATCTACTACATTCTCAACAATATAATGCGAATCCATCTCCACATGATGAGTTTAACCATGCATAAGAGATACAAGACAAAATTACTTTTCTCGTGTTATTTACCTCTTTAGAAATCAGCATGAAAGCCAAAAAAGGAATAAAGCTTAAAATGGATTTTCATGCTTTACTGATTTCATTAATTGCGGCTACAGAAGCTCACACATCAATATATAGATGAAAAATATAATGTGTAGAATTTTTATTATAGCTACTCTATTGGCTGTGATGGAATATACTAGGAATAAACTAAATATAGTACTTAACACCAAAGTTGTAGTTTCTATTGTCTTAATCTTGATCCAAGACAATGATCCAGTAGTCATTATTCACGTGCATAAATTGTCTTTTATATTCCAATCGTGCATGTTGAGTGTTATTAGACATCTAATGTGTAGAATTTCCATATATGCTGCCAAGAATGCACGTAATGATTGAAGAATGACTTCTAACATCCCTTCTCAGTTTGAGCTTAAGTTTAGAAAAAATCTTTAAGCTTAATTGTTAATCTGGTAAAATTTGTAAGCTTAATGGTTTGGTCAAAATATTGGCTACTTGACTAATGGAAGGGACATGTAAAATTGTAGATGTTCACACTCACGTTGTCTTCACACAAAAGAAAAATCAATTTCAATGTGTGTTGTTCTTGAATGTTGAGTAGGATTATAAGTAATAACTATAATATTTATGTTATTCACCCAGGATAAGCAGACTTCGTCGTAGGAATGTAGAATTCATTCGTTAGGCATTGCGACCAAGTAATTTGAGTTGTGGTATGTGCAATGCTTATATATTTCAATTCAGTATTTGGATCTTGAAACACTACTCTATTTTTTAGATTTTGAAGAAACAAGATTCTCTCTGAGGAGTATACAAAATCCTGATGTGGATCTTTTATCGTCCACACTGCTTGAACAATTAGAGTTAGGCAAACCATTTATGATGAGTTGTAAAGTATTTACAACTTGAAAACCTTGATTCAAAGATCTATTTAAGTATCCAATACTTCTTTTTATTATGTTCCAATGAGTATACAATGTACAACAAGCAAACTGGTTCACTTTATTAGCTATAAAAGAAATTTTAGGTCTTGCTATGGTAGTATATCAAGTTCCACCAACAATATTCCTATAAAGTGAGTTGAATGATTGAAGTAACCATAGAAGTTATATGTCTTTTTCTCCTATCATATTTGTTTCATTTAATAATTTATTTATGTAGTTTCCTTAACATAAATGAGATCATGAGTTATTTTAGTAAGCTCAATCCCACGAAAACGCTTCGAAGATCTAAAATCTTTTAAAGAGTTGTGTGTTTTTTAATATACAATTGTTGATTGGTTTTAATAGTTTCTGCAGTTGAAATATTTGAAATTATAATTTCATATACATATCTAAGTAGATATGTTTGTGAATAAGATTGAGTTATTATAAAAATATTAAATATCAAAATTAGTATATATGAAGCCAATTTGCGAGACAAAAAGATTGTGTTTCATCTCTTACTACCTGCTTAAGTCCATAAAAGGCTTTTGAAGTTTTCAAACAAAATGTTGTTATTTTCCATCTCAAAATCAATATGTATTTTCATGTAAACTTCTTTGCATAAATTTTATGAAGAAAAGCATTGTTGATACTAAGATTCTTGATGTTCTATACATTAGTAACCAAAAAAAAAAAAATTATATAACTCTTATGGTAACTATCATAATAACATGACTACAAGTATATGAAAAATAGTCAGGCATACTAAGCTTATCCTTGTACTAGTAATCTATCTTTGTTATTGGATATATTTTCTTCAGCATCTATTTAATTTTAAAAACCTATTTGCGACCAATAAGATTTTTACTTGGACAAAGAGTGGTTAATGTACATGTCTTGTTGTTTATAAGAGCATGATACTCTCTACATATAGAAAAAAGATTTATTCTGGGGGACTGAAGTGCCTTAATGACACTAGTAGGCTCCTTATTGTTATTTTCATCCCGATAATAGATTCTTGGTTTATGTATTTAAACCTTCAGTCTAGTAATCATGTGATGTGTAGGAGTTGTATGAGCAATGTCAATAGTTGAAAATCCTAGTTCAAGTAGTGTGTTGCTCAGTCTTGGTTATTGGACAAAAACAACAGTAGTAGAGTGACTGTGAGATGGGCTATGAGTGGATGAAGATAATCTGGGGGTATATATAGAGTAAATTCTGAGTCAATTTGAAGGATTTTGTGATCTATTGTTGTGTGAAGGATTATGAATGGAAGTTGATGAAGTGATTAAGAAATGTTAAAAAATAGTATAAAGAACAAAGGTAAGTTGTGAAATCCATAAAGTAAAATCGGTATTTTTCTTGTGCATTGTTTTCAAGCATTACATACAGGAAGTTCGCATAACTAGGAATAATTACTAACAACAAATCATAGGAATACACTTGTTTTGTGACAACTTTGTTTTGTCTTCTTCAACGTTTGAATGAGTTATCCTATGTTTCTCTTTCATGACAACATGTGATGATCTGGTGGCTGATATTGAAGGGTTGAGTACAGTCAATGTGTGATATCATTATGCTTGTGATCTGAACCATATCCAATGACTATGATTGTTTATCAATAAATTAAAACATCTCATCTCAATTCGAACTTAGGTTTAGGGAAGATCTAAAGCTTATTCCTTAACATACTAAATAATTACAATCTGAGTGGCTTTGCAAAAAGTATGTGACACCTGATTAATAGATGGCATATGAAAAACATAAAGATTCTTTGATAAAACTTTTTTTGTCTCACAAAATGTAAATCGATTAAATTTGCTTTGTTTTTGCATGTTGCACAGGATTATAGGCAAAAGATATAGTGCTTGTATTTTCAACCTCAATACATGAAATTTTTGAAGTGGAATGCATAACACTTTATTAAAGACTGAAACACATGATCTCAGCTTTTGCACCTAAACTCATGTACTCTGATTTGATGCTAAATCTTAAAACACTGGTTTGCTTTATTGTTATTCATTAAATTAGATTATTTATTAGAAAGACACAAAAACTATAGGTTGATTTCATGTTATCCACGTCACTTTCCTAGACAAAAAANATTTGAAGTATTGGACTATGCGTCTTTGAACCAAATTCTTACAAGAACACTTTTAATTTAATTAAACCAAGCTCTTGAAGCTTTCTCGAGACCATAAAGAGTTGTAAAAAGTTTACAAACAAGATCCCATCCACCTGTGCCCTCCTCAAAACCAACTAGTTGTGTGATGTAGGTATCTTAAAAAACAATTCATGAAGAAAGGTACTATTGATGTATGATTCCTAATCAATAGTGACAACCCAGAAAAGAATTACTCTTATTGTTATTATCTTAACAAAATGAGTGAAAGTTTAAGAGAAGTCCAAGCTAGAATATTGAGAAAAAACTTGTGCAACAAGTCTTGCCTATATATGGAGACTTTTCCCTTAACATCTCTTTAATTTGAAGATGAGCCATCTACCACCAACAAGACATTTTCTAGGAGTAGAGTTGTTAAGCTCCATATTTTGTTGATGAAAAGAGCTTATATTCTTAATCCATGGCTGCTTTCCAAATAAGAGAACTTAGAGCCTCATGAACATTTACACGCTCTTTATCACAATGTACAGTAAGAGTATAAACCTTCGAATCTTGAATGCCAACTCTTAGTCCTATAATTATGATAGGATGTTCAAAAAGTTTTGTTACTTCCTTAGGCAAGGAATGTTGGGGCACGGATTGTGTAGGGCTCATACTAAGTGACTGGAAAAATATAGGCACATTAGAATGACTATGATGAGAACCATGGACTGGTGAAGAAAATCTACGAGTTTGAGAACATTGAGAACAAAAATGTTGTGGAGATTACGGATGACCACTTCAAAAATTATCTGATATAGAAACTGAATGATGATTATGAGAATGGACAGTGGATACTAGTGGAGGTGTGAAGTACATAAATGACTTGAATTCATGGGTTGTTTTTAACACATGTCTATCTTGATTAAGCTACTTTGATTCATCAGATAACACATCTCTAGGCAAAATTATATTTCCATTTGGAATAAGAATTTTCAATGCCTTTATTGATTACTATAATAATTGATTATACCAGTCATACATCTAAATTCAAGTTTATGCTTATTAAGAGGTCAAAAAACTAGAAAGGCTAAGTAACAAAAAATCATAAGCTTTTTGTAGTCTGGTTCATGTTTTAACATGTCAATAGAACTCTTGTAATATAGGGATTATTGATTATATAGGTTTAAGTGATAGAAGCATCATCCCAAAAAGAAGAAGGTAAATGGAGTGAGCAAGAAGAAAAAGACGGTTTGAACAACATGCATTTGTTTTCTCTGCTACGTCATTTTGCTGATGGGCATATGGACAAAATAATTATTCTCTCATGTAAATTCCAGTAAACATATGTACTAACCTATTTGAAAGATTTTAAGGGTAGTATTGAGTTGATTTTCTGCAAGTTTCTTGAAATGAAGAAAGACTTGTTGAATTTCATATTTGATTTTTAGAAGTATATCCATGTAAACTTTCAAAAATTATCAATAAAGGTTACATAGGTATATCCAACTTTCTTAGAGAAAATTCATCTGTCTTTACAAATTCAATCTTCCTCTTCCCTTCCGATACTTGTGTCACATTCAACGTTTGTTTCATTTAGATAATGCATCTTGAAAAGTTAAAGGTATGTATTAATCAACAATTGTAAGTGCATATCCACCAATTGAGAAGGATTTTTAATATCTTGTGTTGATGGCCAAATGCCAATAGTTATAGATTTATATTTAAAAGGTTGTTATATTGAGGGTTACCAAACTACTGAGGAGAAATAGGATTTAATTGCCAAATTAGGGAGAGAAAAATGGAAGGACAGGCATAGAAAATTAATAAGACACTTATTTTGTCGATCTGCGGAAGAGATCAAAAAGGAGAAAACGTTTTTCTGGGAATTTTTATTGAGAGTGATTTTTGTGTTTTGTGGTTGTTGTACAAGGTTGCGTGTTGCTGGAAGGAAAGAGTTATCCAGTATTTATGCACCAAAAAAGATAAAATTACAATAAATGGATTGTTCCAGCTAGGACGTAGAGTGACGCTGCGTGTATTCATACAAACCTCGACTTTTGAGGATGGGACGGCTTGGGCGGTGGCTTTATCAGCTTTAACAGTTCTCTTTCTACATGAATAAAAAGATCGACAATCTTCTTGGGAAAGACTCAGGGTGAGATCGGCATAAGGGATGGTCGGCTGATCAAGGAGATCGACAGATATTGCCAGTGTTGCCACTTGGGCTTCTGGTTCTCTAACTTTATAGGCCCTATGCTCATTCAGCCTTGTCTTGATGGGCTGGTCCAAAATCCGTAAAAATTTAGGTGCAACATGGAGACCCACAGGTTCCTAGGTGTGGAAAGATCACCGATACACCTAGGAAGCTATTTCATTTGAACTCTTATTTCTGTCGATCGTGATGTCAGTCACGCCGGAATGAGTCAGGGCAGATAAGATGTCCTTTCAATTTAAACATTAAAAAGAAAGAGCAGTGTCCCGTCGGAGTTGAGGTGTGCCTTTTCAAATTATGACATGTCCCTTGGGTTCCGTGCATTTAAGGATGAGCTGATTGGAGGGTTGGAGAATGTATTCAACAAATAAAGGACCCACGGCCTATAGTTGCTTTTACCTCTTTTTTTTTGTGAAATCTCTGAGATTTTATTTTCCTTTTTCTCTTCAAAACGTTGATCAGACACTTTTGCCTTCTCGCAAAAATATTTTGGATATTAGTGATCACGAGGTGGAGGTGATCTTAGAGGGAGATCGCGAAGATCAGAATCAAATAACTGAGGACCACTGGCGGTGGCTGCCGATGGAAGAACCGTCAAAACTGGACGAGATGGAGATTTTCAAACTCGCAAGCACATTTGAAGATCGCGATGTGGTAAAGTTGAGAGAAAAGTACAAGATCCTTAGGAGTCAAGATGTTTGTGCCATACGAAAATGAACGGACTCACTGTCCGCAACGTGGGAGAATTGCAGTTCACCGAGAGTCCTTGGTATCGGGGTAACGATTTCCCCTACCCTAAGTGTTCTTAGAGTATCTAAAGGAATGGGGATTCTAAAATAGCCAGGTGAATCCAAACCTTATGTCTCGTCTATGCTCTTTGATCGTCATTCTCGTAAAAAAAGGGTAGTCGGCTTCGACCATGGAGGAGTTGGATTCTATGTATATCTAAAACACAGCAAAGGCGGGATCGGTATATTTTCTCCCGACTCCGCGTAATGATAAGTACATCAATCTGGTGAAATGCATACCTGAGTCTCGCCACAAGTGGAAGCAAGAGTGGTTCTGTGTAACAGGAGGATGGAAGACTTATCGCCCATTCGGCCATTTCGCGTACGTGCCAACCTTCTTGGTGGAAAAAATGCATAAGTCCTTCGTCGATCCGAGTAAAATAAGGTATCTTCTTTTTTTGCGCAAAGTAATAACTTTTTTTTTCAGTGGATAATGTTGCGTATCATATGGATTCAGACTTCAAGGAGAAGTTGAAGGAGATCCTGGAATTGACGGTCCCCAAGGGGAATTATCGATCTTTGTGCGAGATCGAGGAGATGATCAAGGTTAATTTGCGCCTAACGTTTGACTATATGCCAATTGAGACATGCAATTTGTCAAGAATATTTATTCTTCTTTGTTAGTATTATGCTCTCTTTTTATATTTCGTTGATCTGCAGTGTTTTACCCGACGACGGATGTAACAGGAATGACCTTATCTTAGAGACAAAGATCCAATAGAAGGATCAAAAAGTTGAGGAAGAAAAAATAAGTAAGGGTTATCCAGTCGTAGAGCAGCATTAAATGCACAAAGATAACCAACACCTAGGGAATATGTAGTGTGATTGCCACCAAAGACATGATTTCAAAGGATAGGTCTGAAGCACTAATCAACTGGATTGTTGGAAAAAACAATAGTTGAGTCGAAATGGAAAATGAAAGAATCTCTCATTTGTGATCGACTTTCCACTCCTTCAGAGATTGTGGAATTAGAGATTGACAACCAAGATGATCCATTGGAGAAGGTGGAGCCGACAAAAGATGTCGTCGTGGAGGATATAATTACTGAGCCGGAGGGAGATCGCCAAGATCCGTCGGAGGAGGGTTGTCAGGGTTTGTTTGCGCAAGATGATGAGCAGACACCAGAGGGAGAGACTGAAAAGGTGGCAATTTGATAGTCCGAACCACCTCTATGAGGTGAGGATGAGGATCAGCTTCTCAAGTGCTATCTCTAGGTTATCTATCTTCCACGCGATCCTTCAAAACAAAGGGTTGGATATAATTTTGAGGGTCGTAGACCCGACTGTGTTGCAACTTCATTGGTTCTGAGATTATGCAGATTCTCAATCCTCATAATGTTCCAGAGAATATAGTAAGTGTTGTGTGTTTCCCTATGATGGTTTGGACCCATGATCTGAAGGAGAAGGTCTCGACAATGACAGCATCAAAAAGTTTGCAATGGTCGGAAGCCTATATGGCTATAGCGAAGCGTTCGGTAATGCATGGCGTCAATGATGCACAAGGGGTGGCCGCCGAGTCGACCAGATTCAAGACTTGTACAGAAAGACCTTTGAAGAATTTTTGGTGATCGCTATGGAGAGGGATAAACTTCAGTCAGATTAGAAGGACATCAAGGCTCGTCATGGGCGTTAACTTAAAGAAATAAAGCAAGAAAATGAGGTTATAGAGAGGTATCATGCAGCAACTATGCAGCACTTGAAACAAAAGTTGTCCAACACTCGTTAGGAAATGGAGCAGGAGAAGGCCGAGGCAGAAAGGATCACTGAGAGAGGGTCTAAGCAGTTTGATGAAGATCTGGCGATTGGCTTGGCGTAAGGAAAGGAGGTCGACTTTATAGAGGGTAAGAAAATTGGCCTTGCTAAAGGGTATAAACAAGGCGAAGAGAAGTGAATAAAGATCGGCAAAGAGATTAGCGAAGGCGCAGAGATCGCTGAAACTGCAGATATGGTGGAGATGAAGCGAGTTGCATGCGTTCGCTGGGTTTTAACAACTCTGGAGAAAGGATAGGACCTGGACTTCAACAATTATGTTTATGCCCGCTAAAAGGATCGTTTGGAGCTGACTTCTAACGAGGATAGCGAGCCGGATCTGGATGCAAAGGCGGCTATGAAGGATCGTACCGATGCCCCAAGTCATGAGCAACCGATCATGCAATTTGATCCTAGATCGGCTTGGTGTTGTCGGCTTCCTCCAGAGATGTGACTCTTTCTAAGGAAACGACTTCGGCTTCTCATAGAGTGGCTTCTAGCAGTGGTGATGTCAATCTTTTGTGCTTAATAGTTTAAGTAGTAAACCGAGTGTGGTCCTTTTAGGAAATAGATTTTTGTCGTGTTTTGGCCGAATGTGGCCTAGTTTTGCATTTGTTGAATTGTATCCAGTTAAAGGCTAAAAAAGATGTTCTTCTGAAGATTTTAATAAAATATATTTTACAAAAAAGATGTCCTTTGATTAAGGTTGAAAGAGTTTGTTGTNGTTGGGGGCCTTGTTTGGCCTAAGTACTGGAAAATATAGTTTTTACGGTCCTTTGATTGGGTAGTCGTATTTGTTTCATCAGTAAGTGTTGTTTGGCATATTGACTTTAGTCGATGTCTCCTTTGTGGGATGATATTCTGCCGAATTGTTCTTCGAAGCATTTATGCACAGATCGACTATATTGTTGCCAATCTACCAACTTTTATCTATGGCGAGGGAAGCTTTCGGTCTTGGCTTACCTTAACTGTTTAGATCAATCCGCCGAGGGAGATTACTCCACGAAATGTGACTTGGTTTGGCCCCTATAGCAACTCGATTTGGTCACCGTAGTGTCGGGCGGTAATGATAAAAATTAATTAGTGACCGTCTGACAATTAAAGGACGATCACCGAGTTGACTGACTTCAATACCTGAATACAAGATCTGGGAGTGGCTCATATGGGATGTTCTTGTCAGATATATCCTCAAGCCCTAGCTGTTTAGGAAGCCGTCGTTTTTCTAGGATCAAAGAGTTATACACCCTGAAGTTCTTGTCGAGGGTGAGCGAATCAATCCTATACTTGTCGAAGGTGGGCTAGTGTATGTTTTGACAAAGAATTTGTAGATTTGGATTTTTTTATGATCGTAGGAGACAAAATGATAGTATTTGGAAGTCTTTGTTTGAGCAGAGCAACGAGATGAATAGATTCGTAGAGGTCGGCTTGACGTCCTTTCTTCCGACCCATCATAAAGCAAAGAAAGAGAGTCGGTTGTGTCGTCCTTCTTTTAAGAGGATAGAATCCTTAACCTGAGATAGCCTTTTATAGAGGTAACTCTTGATGTTTCCCCTTATCTAATGTCATTTGTGGACGGTTGACTCATTACGGTTATAGATTTATATTTAATAGGTGGTTAAATTTGAGGTTACCGAACAACTGAGGGGATTAGAATTTAATTACCAAAATAGGGAGTGAGGAAAATGGAAGGACTATTAAAGAAAAATAATAAGACACCGATTTTGCCGATCTGCATGAGTTCGTCAAGGAGAAAAGGTTTCTCAAAAAAAATTTATTGAGAGTGATTTTTGTGTTTTGTGGTTGTTATACAAGGTTGTGTGTTGTTGAGGGGCAAGATTTTTTCGGTATTGATGCACCAAAAAATGTAAAAGTACAATAAATGCATTGTGCCAACTAGGGGCGTAGAGTGTCGCCGCGTGTATCCATGCAAAACTCGACTTTTGAGGATGAGATGACTTGGGCGGTGGCTTTATCAGCTTTAACAGTTTTGTTTCTACATATAAAGGAGATCACCAATCTTCCTGGAGAAGATTCTGGGTGAGATCTGCATAAGGGATGATCGGCTAATTGAGGAGATCTGCAGATCTTGTCGGTGTTGCCTCTTGGGCTTCTGGTGTTCGAACTTTTAGGCCCAATGCTCATTCGCCCTGGTCTTGATGGGCTGGTCTAGAGTCCAACTTTGATATGAATTGAGCAAATCTAAATTCTTGAGATAGCACTTCATTTTCATCATCCAAAAAATGCTTATTTGAATCATTATCGCATCTATCTCTACCAGCTTTGATATGAATTCCTATATCTCCACCAACTTTTCATTCTTGAACACATAATTATACTCTCTTGACAAACACAAAAGAGATTGTTTCATATTCTAAGTAGTTGTTATTCTTCTAGTCCTTTTTGTTGTTAATGTCTTTGGTTTCTATTCTTAGTGGCACTGTCAACGTCGACACCTTGCTGAAAGCAAAAATTAACATATTGCAGTTCCACATGCCAAAATGATCAGTCCCAATGATGCGTCCTTAGTGGTCCTAAACTCAAATGTAGTACTTGTCCTATGAAACGATCCTAAGTCGAACCTTCGACTCTAATACTACTTGTTATGGTATTACGACAAACGTAAA
>BKCP01009070.1:1585984-1611316 GCA_008636005.1 Striga asiatica | reverse complement strand
AAAAAAAAAAAAAAAAAAGAAAAAAAAAGAAAAAAAAAATATATATATATATATAATATTACTATCATTAGCATCTGAAGAAACTCAAAAAAATGTGATTCTGATATCAGAAGGGTGTTTAAACACGCCCTGTTAACTTATTCAACGATTTTTGTTACCGTTTTAAATACATTGACATTCTGATAACCAACTAAATTTATACTTATGATAGGATAAACCACTTGAAAAGGCATCATATTATATCCCAAAAGCAGCAAAAGGAATGGAACAGTGATCGTACTAATCGACATTCGATGACATTTTCCTTATATCCCAAAGTTTCAAGGCTTGATCTTTTCCATTCGAGATGAAGTAACGGCCATCTCCACGCGAATCAATGAATGTAATGCCTTCTAAATGTCCTATTAGAACTCCAGCAGCTTGCCCACTAGACGTAAAGCAACGTCTGTCCCAAACCTGAAAAACATTAACAAATTAAGGTCCTTGCAGAAGCAGTAGGTTAGGGATTTGTATCGGCATTTAAGGTATTTTTACCCCTTATGATAAAAAATTTGGAATAATCCAAAAAGGGTACAATTTTGTAAGTGGGTGAAATGATATTTCACTTCCCATGAAATCTTTAAACTGCACAGAGCCTGGTCTAACGATGTTTATGCATAATATTTCAAAATGTAAATTGACTATGGTAAAAACCTTAGGGACAATATTAAAATTAATCTTAAAGGGATAGCTTGTACAAATGCTTTAGATCAAAATGTTGCTCTCTTCATACCATTGTCTCAATCAAAAGTAAAAAATCTCTTTTTTACGCCAGATATATATATACTGCTAATAGCTAAGTATGCTACTCTAATGAGACACATGTAGACATTCATCCAAACTTGATTAAATAAATTTGTTTCCCTTTTTTTTTGGGGGGGGGTTGACGGAACAAAAAATCGACAAAGTAAAAAGGTAAAAGACTAGCAAACCAGCAAGTTTTGATATATTCTAGAACGGAAAACAGACATTACTTTGCAGAGGTGATCATCACTGCCAGAATATATGATGTGGCCACTCTCGTCGGCGAAGCATACGGCATTGACATCTGACTGCAATATATAAAATTGAATCAATAACAAGTCATAAATCTCAAAACAGTACAAAGAACAGAGCAACAAATACCATAGATAGTGGTCTAATCAACAAGATAATCAATCACAAGTGTCACCAATATTTTCAGATTCACAATAAATACAAACACTATGGGTTGGAATTTAGATGATTACTTATCAAAACATATCTTATTTAGGAAGTAGACTTCTATAAAGATAACTATAAGAAAAATGCAGTACCAGATGAGCTGGGATTCTGAGACTTAATCTCTTTGATTCGAGATCGTAAACATATATTGATCCACGACTGCTGGCAGCTACAAGTTCTCGCCCGTCCGTAGAGAATTTAACAGAGAAAATGCCAAAAGAATAACTGTTGTTATAATCATCAACATCAGATGAGAACTCCAGGCCTTCATGAATTTCCTGATTGAAATAAATGATACATTTGATCATAAATGAGAACTACTGAAACAGAGAAACCCTATAGCCATCCAAACAAAACTCAAGACTTGAGAGACTTATTAGTTTGTGTATATAAAGCTCAGGGAAGGTTCCAAATAAACTTTTCTGCAAAACTGACTGTGGCACCTCGTATTCAAATTTGAAAAACAGGAAAGTGCATAACTTAAAGAACATGATATAGATAAATAGGCCAACAAGTAATATATACCAAGGGCTGACTCTTTGAGGTATAAGACACCACCATAACGTTTCCATGCAATACAAGAAAAAAAAAATGTAATTGTCTAAGTAAATACCTATTAGCTACCATCATATTAGCATCAAAGCTAGAATGAAACACATGCAATGACAAAGACATGTAATTCGATCCAACTAATTTGTATAATCTTACCGTCACATTTGCATGAGATTCCTTTGTAGCTGATCCAACATCAACGATATGGACGACAGGTGATATACTAGAATAAACCTGTCAAGTCGCAAATTTTTTTTAAAAAAAAAAATACATAATAAGAAAATCATATAAATTCCAGCAAGAAGCAAACATAACCCCCATTCCATATCCAACACAATAAACTCTGCATCCTTCCTCCAAATGGAATTAATCCATCTAGAATTCTCAAGCATATTTAGCCACGTAACATGCTTACAAGAAAACGGCGATCGGGCGAAAGAGATGTATCGGTAATAGTCCACCTCAAGCTCTTTGCACGTATGTCTTTACGCACTTTCCATCCCATATCGACATCATACACTCTAATATGACTTTCCTGCACAGAAAACAAATGGGGCCAATGTTAAAATCAACAACTTCAAACAACTTAGGCATACAAGTCTCGAAAACACAATTGTATACAAAAATTTTCACTCAAAATTTCATTCAACTCAAAATCTAACTCAACTTTAACTAAACTCCAATATCCTCAATATCTTTATCAATATAATTAAATAATATCACCAAATCATTCTTACACATCACATATACTTTAATTCACTATTCATCCACTCAAATAATTTTAACTAACCATCACTCCATATATCTCTCTCCTACTTTTACATCAAACCAACTTTAACTATTTTATTTTAAATATTATTTTAATATAAATTCAAAATCCCACTAACAACTAACCATACCATCTTTTTCCAAATTAACTCTGGTTAACCAAAAAAATCCACTTTGAGTGAAAATTTTTGTATCCAAATACGCCCTAAAGCTTCCCCCAATACCTGAAACCCAGCCACAAAGAGAGACCCATCGTCCGAAAACTGAGATACGTATGCGCAGCTATTCATCCTATCAACAACTGAAGGACTGTGAACGGGCAAGTAACGGCTAAGCACGTGACATGAGTCGGATGACGAAAATCTCCCTCTCCCACTGTAATTGCATTCCCTGGCAACCAGCATATTCACAGGCGAAACCGGTAATTTGGCCCTTCCAGGCAAAACCTTGGCCAGACGCTTGTTTGGGGCTGACTTAATCTTTGTAAGCTGTGAGAATTCATCATCACTACAGCCAGGCGATTGATTTTCGCAAGATTCTCCGGGCTCATTTATGGTGTCCCTGAACAGGAAATAGCTTCTGGACCTACTCATTATCCTAATTTCTGGATTTCTAGTTTCTTCCTGGTTTTTCTTTTTCTTTTGAGTCTGGTACTAAGCAATACAAAGATGAAGACTAAATAATTATATGTATTCGCTTAGACTGCACTCTTCGATGCAAATTCTAAAGATCTTCAAAACCCCGTCAAATTATATTCCTGCGATCCAAGACAATATCCATAAATTCACGAAACAACAGTATAATTAAACGCACAACTCATACAAAGGAAACTACGACAATTAGAGACCAGAAGACGACAGACGAAAGAATGACAATTAACAAAAATTAAGGAATTAAAACATGAAATTCACATAAAATTTATTTTCAGGTATATACCTGCATAGAGATCAGGGCCTTACGAAAACAATTAAAAAACAAATTCAGTCAGTAAACTGAAGTTTCCAATTTCAGTATTCATTGAAAGATATGTAGAGAGATGAAGGGTTAGTCGTATATGCCATCCGTGACGCAGGGATTTCAAAACAACATGGATTTAGCATTTCTATAAAGAAATATAGCACAAAAGATTATGAGGTTTTAAGCAAGAAACTAGGAAGATTCAATCAAGCTACAACGATATTTACCTGAAAAGGGGGAGCACTAAACAAAACAGATTTTTCGTAGCGTGTTTTTCTTCTTTTGCGTGTTTTTCAGTCTAAATATGCATTTTACCGTGAAAAGGTCAATGCTATTTCTCTATACAATGATTGTTAACTTATATCGATTGTAATGTTTATTCACGCATGAATGATCTTACTAAAGATTTGAATTAATTTAGTATATCTAATACATCAATTTGATAAGAATTTATTTATATAGGTGGATCAATTAAATAAATTCATTGATACAAGAATAATAAAAAATTAAATTAAATATAAAGTGACTTAAAGAGTATCATGTTTAACATTGTGTTAAATAATAAAAAGTGAGTTCAACATTGTCAACATTAAATGTCATCTACATCATCATGAAAGAGTTTATGACAAAATGCATTGGGAATAAATTAATAACACACTTTCAAAAGTTGATGATATGAATGATTTTTTATAATGTCAAAAGTCATATTAGAGATGCTCTTATCACGATAGGGTTGGGAGCATTGCGATCATTTTTTATTATTTTGTGGACGTAATAGCCTTTTATATAGGCTAATTTACATATATATTACTACTTCATATTCTTTTTAAATGTCATTTTAGTTTTATCAACCATTAACTAAATAAATGACGTTTTGTATCTTTTGTACATATTTTTTCATCATTACCCTCATTTAGCTAATAAATATTTTACGTCTTTTCATATTCACTCTGCATCTTTTCTCAAAATATTCATCTCTATTTTCATTAATGAGGTTATTATTGGCAAAAAAAAAAGATTATTAATTATTTTGCAACATCTCAAAACGACACTTATTATGAATAGGGAGAGTACAATTTTTTAAACATTTTGCATAAATAGCAACTTTTTAAAAAAAATCAATTTATATAAAGGATTCACGTTTACAATAAATTTAGAAAATATTTCTTAGTTAAGTTTACGTTTAGCTTATTTATAGTTTATAATATGTTTATATTATCAGATGTTGTTACATGACTAAAAAAATTATGATTATATATTAAACATAAGCTATTAATAAACATCGGAATCTTTCAACATAAAGAAATCAAAACATGTGAAAAGATTCTTCTCAAGACTAAGACATCATTAACCAGTGAATGGAAAGAGATTTCAATCCCACCGTAAACGGCTACACCAACCACTAAGAAGTCAAGGATGACAAAAAGCTCCCCCATAAGGAGCCACAATCATTGAATCCACCTCCATGGCTTAAAACAAAAATCTTCGAATCGCATCATAAATAATGAGAAAAGTTTGTTTGAATTAAAATTTTGAATTAACAATGTAAAAAAGTTTCCAACTCGGTCAAAACCGATGAATCGCCCCTAGAATACTACATGGCTATAAGAGCATCTCCAACCCATCCTCTATAGCAAGTGGAAACTTCATGGTTGGAGAAAAATCATCTCCAATGGAGCCCTCTATTTGTGCAGGAAACGGTTGAAGGGATTTGTGGAACGGTTTGGCAACCGTTCCACTGTTCATCCCCTATAAATTTTTTTTTTTTCTTTTTCTTTTTTGTTAAAAAATGAAGTTGGGTTGTATTTTGGGCTATTTAGATGTATTGTGGGTGGGCCTTTTATAATTACAATTGGGCTACTTGAATTAATTAGTTTTATGAGTTGAATTAAAATATTTTTATAAATGTTTTGAACTTATTTATTGTAATTAATATGGTAGAATTTTAAGTAGTGTAATAAAAAATTGAATACTTTATTAATTAATATGATAGAATACTAATTAGTATTTAAATTTACTTAAGTAAATATTACAAACAAACAAGTTAAAATTACAAAATAAGGATAAACATTCAACTCACTTTAAATTAACGGAACGAACACTAAAATTAAAATGAAAACATAAAGATAAACTAAAAAACTCATCTTAAAGCTCACACATAGTACAACAACGATAATTAATACGGAACATAAAAACTAAAAAGGATTATAAAATAGACGATTTAATAGACTTAATTATCACCATAATAATCATTCAAATTTCCTCCGGCATGCCCGATGTCGTCGAGAAATCCAAATTGATCCGTGTTAGATGATGGTGGTGTTACTTGAGATTGTTGTTGCTCAAACTCTCTTTCTTGCAAAATTTGCATTTGTTTTTGTTCCCAATGTCGACGGATCATGGGATTTGTAATGGTATTCAAATCTATTATCAAAATTCTATCATCATCCCTCTTTTTCTGCAAATCAAGTTGTTGTTTCTGCAATTGAAGTTGGACACTTTGACGTTCTTCGGCCTTCTGCAACAAATCAACAATACTATCACTTTTAGCATTTAAAGTATTAAAATACTGGCAAAATTGGTCCTCATTTTTCTTCTTCAATTTTGCTTTCTTCGCTCCCATTGGACGTTGAGAGGATGTTCCACCAACACCATCGTCACTTTGTTGAGGACTACAAGACGACAATCCCGGAGATTCTAGTATTGGTTGTCCATCATATGGAACGTCGGACTCGGAAGAGTCATTGAGTGTATCGAAATCCCGACGACGAGATCGTGGTTGGGAGACATTATCATCAAATTTTCCAAACTCTTTGAAGAGTCGGAACACATGTTGGAACTTGAAGCCATCTTTATATTTTGGGTCTTGTTCAAACAATCGTTCGGCTTGTTCAATCTACAAACAAAGTAAAAAATATATAATTGTAAGTATACCTATAAAACAAGCAAATAACATGAACCGAGATTGAACTTAAACTAAAGTACTCACCCTATCTTGGATTTGTGTCCCACTAGGATTGCGATATTCGATTTGCTTCAAGCATTCATTAAACCTCCGACAATGAGTTTCTATGAGACGGTAACGAGAGTCAAGAGACCTTATAGAGTGTTCTGGTAAATCCTTGTGTTTTTGGGAGTTGTATTCATCATGTATTTTTTTCCAAAAGGTTGAAGAATTTTGGTCATTTGATGATATTGGATTCTGTGAAACAGTTATGTAGCATCTCACAATTAAGACATCTTCGGGTTTGGAGTATTTTGGCCCTTTTGAAGAAGACATTTTAAAGAAAATAAGATATTCAAGAAGAGTGGGAAGAAGACCACTTCAATAATGGAAGAAGAAATGAGATGTGTATTTTGCTTCTTAAAGTGTGATATATAAATAGAGAAACGAATTCACATGCAAAACATGTATAGTGACTATAAAAAGGAATTCAATGCAAGAGAAATCAATGTCACCTAATTGTTTATTCATTTGTCATTCAATATAAAAGAATCCAATGATGCAAAGTAATAATGTAGTGTAATAATGATCACATGGCCTTGTCCGAAATTATTGCATTTGGCATTATGATGGTCAAAGTTTTTTTACATGGCATTGTCTCAAAAAGAATCCAATGGTTAGAATCCAATCCAAAGATCACATGGCATTGTCCAACAATAATGTAGTGTAATAATGATCACATAGCCTTGTCCGAAATTATTGCAAATTTACACACTAGACCATATATGGTTTAGAGCATATATTCACATTTTAAAAATGATTGTAATAAATTGAATTTCTTAAAGAAGATACATATACATCTATGTACCGATTGAATCAAAACTGTTACTTTTGAAAATATATGAATTAGTGCAAATTTACACACTAGACCATATATGGTTTAGAGCATATATTCACATTTTAAAAATGATTGTAATAAATTGCATTTGGCATTGTGTTGGTCAAATTTCTTTCACATGGCATTGTCTCAAAAAGAATCCAATGGTTAGAATCCAATCCAAAGATCACATGGCATTGTCCAACAATAATGTAGTGTAATAATGATCACATAGCCTTGTCCGAAATTATTGCATTTGGCATTGTGTTGGTCAAATTTCTTTCACATGGCATTGTCTGAAAATATATGAATTAGTGCAAATTTACACACTAGACCATATATGGTTTAGAGCATATACTCACATTTTAAAAATGATTGTCATACATTGCATTTGGCATTGTGTTGGTCAAATTTCTTTCACATGGCATTGTCTGAAAAGGAATCCAATGAAGAAAACATGTATTTCTTTTATTCATTCATTCGTCTATATAAACATGAAACTATACATCATATCATCCAAACTACATATTACATTCATTACCAAACAATTCTGTAATATTTCCCTCTAATATCATTCACAATGAATTATCTTCCTCCTTATAATTATGATTCTGATGAGGAAGATGCAAATGTTTCATTGCCTCTTTTTTATAAAACTTTGGAATCAACCACCACTCATATATTGCAAACCAATAATTTTTTTATGGCACATGCTCTCTCCGCGCAAAGTAGCCAACCAACTTGGGGAGGTTCTGTTCCGGGACATAGAGTAGTCCATCGTGATCGGGAGGAGGCCCATCGCACTCTGTTTCGAGATTATTTTAGTAGTAATCCAACCTACGATGAAGATACATTTCGTCGAAGGTTTCGGATTTCTATTCATAATTTCAAACGTGTTATGCGAGCATTGGAAAATCATGATAATTTTTTCTAGCAACGTCGGGATGGTCTTGGTCGACTTGGATTGTCAACATATACAAAAGGGACAGCGGCGCTTCGTCAGTTGGCCTATAAAACTCCAGCAGATGGTGTTGGTGAATATCTTAAGATTGCTGAGTCAACGGCCAATGAATGCGTAAAGAGATTCTGCCGTGGAGTCGTTGAAGTTTTCGGAGCACAATATCTGAGATCGCCAAATCACGATGATATCGCTAGATTGCTTCATATTGGTGAACAACGTGGTTTTCCAGGTATGTTAGGTAGCTTGGACTGCATGCACTGGGAATGGGAGAATTGCCCTAAGGCATGGGCTGGTCAATACGCTGGACGTTCCGGAAAGCCAACAATCATTTTGGAAGTTGTGGCAGATTATGATTTATGGATATGGCACGCATATTTTGGTATGCCAGGTGCGAATAATGACATTAATGTGCTGGAAGCATCACCTCTAATGTCAAATCTTGTTGAAGGTATCGCTCCACCAGCTAATTACACCATTCAAGGTAAACAATTTAATATGGGTTATTATTTAGCAGATGGTATATATCCAAAATGGTCCACTAATGTTCAGTCTTTTGTTGCACCATCAAATCCAATGGAGGAATACTTTAAAATGAGACAAGAGGCATGTAGAAAAGATGTTGAGCGTGCATTTGGAGTTTTGCAAAAAAGGTTTGCAATCGTCGCGGGTCCTGTTCGTTTTTGGAAAAAAGAGGTGCTTAATGATATAATGAAAACATGTATTATTTTGCACAATATGAATGTCGAAGAGCAACGTGATCTTAGTGCGCCAATTAGAAGTGATGTTCAATTTGGTGCTCATACGGTTACTCCAGCACCGCGAGATCACTTCTCTTTTCAACAATTTCTTGCTCGACACAAGCGAATCAAGGATAAGTCTGCCCACTATGAACTTCGTAATGCATTGGTTGCACATTTGTGGGAAAAATATTCTCATGGCAATAACTAGTGTTGTATTTTGTTTTCCGTATTTCTTATTGTATTGAATGCTTCATGTTTGTGTTGATGTTTTTTTTTTAAATTAATGTTTGTGATGTAATCCACGTGGTTTTATTATGAAGTGTGTAATTTTATGATTTTGATTTTAATTTATTTTTTTAATCTTATTAATCAATAATTAATATATATTCATAGATATGTAAATTTTAGTAAGCATAATGCATTAAAATGTAATTTGTAGAGATTATTTAATAAACTAATAAAATTAGAAAAGAATATGCTTGGAATATTCTTTTAGAGGGGAATTATAGAGGGAATGGATTGGAGTTGCTGACACTGTTGAAACTGTAAAACTAGTGAGATTTTACTGTAGAAACTGTATGGATAGAGAATATGGTTGGAGATGCTCTAACAAGTGCATGGACGGATCTTCTTATTGCCTTCAGCCCAGGCCCTTTATGTTTTTTTTAATGACTTTTAGTTTGAAAAAAACAATTATTATATTTCTAGCCCACTCCAATATACCAATCTACTAACCCACCAAAATACTTCACTTATCTATTGAGTTCAAAGATTACTGACATCACTTTAATAAAATATTATATATTATTGATCCACCATTTCTACTAAGGTACTAACCCACAAAATACCACTATACACCAAACTCCAATCAAATAAATTAGCCACGGTCATGCCCCTCCTCTGAACACTAGGGTTGTGTTTGGTAAGTCAAATAAGCTAGCTTATAGCTTACTTATTTGGTTAGAGCTCCTTGTATTCAAATACGCCTCGTTTGGTAGGACGAGTTTTTTTAAAAAGTTCGAGCTTATCTCATAAGCTACTTTAGGTAGCTTTTCAAATAAGCTAATTGAATTTTTTATTTCAGCTAGATTATCAGCTAATTTTACCACAAACACTTTTATCATATAAGCTAGCTTTTCAGCTATAAGTCATAAGCTATAAGCTATAAGCTAAAAAATTACAAATAAGTTATAAGCTGACTTATCAGCTATCAGCTAGCTTATCAGCTAGTTTTACCAAACATAGCCTAGAACAATGAATTTAGAAGGGAAAAAAATTATTCAACAAGAAAGATGTTACTTTCATGAAGACGATTTAATTTCTTCTTATATTTTCAACCCTCTATTAGATATTGTTTCATTTGTCTAATTGTCTTTATCTATCGTTTCATTTTAGTTAAGCTATTTAGGATTTTATTAGTAATTGCAATGATCATTTGGTCACAATTCTTGTTTTATTGATTGTGTATGAAGTAGTAATTGTGTGTGTTTTTTTAATCTCATATCATCTACTGTGGTTGTATTATATCATAGTTGGATATAAATTTAGGATGTGTAAGCATTTCATTTTGCTAATAACTATGTCATATGAAAAATTTATTTATTGTATTGTGGAATTTTTAGAAATTCACATAAAGCACCAACCTTCGGCCAAGAAAGAAAAAACTCCATTGATATAATCATTTTTTAGAAAACGGAATGGACGCTGAACTAGTGAAAGTACATCAAATTCGGTACAAAATGGGCATAATGATTTTATAATTTTATTTTTTTGTAGAAGCTCGTCTAGCACAACTTCAGTGAATATTTGAAGAAAAAAGATTATGTGATTTTTATGAAAATGAGTTTTAAAATTTTAGCTCAGTCTGCTTTTAACTTCTGGATCTGTCCCTGAACAAGTGGGACTCGTTATAACAGCCACGTATTCATGCAATTTAGGGGGCCGAAAGGGCAGCCTCTGATCCTATGAAACTCTTATGGTAATAAATAGGGTTTGTCCCTGACATTTTTTTTAAAAAGTAAAAAAGAAAAATCCCGTCGGCCGGCTGGCGAAACCGGTCGTAACCGTGCCAGTCCGGTTTCGCCCGTGCGCGTCCGGTTTTTCTGGTAGGACGCGATTTTTTCTTTTTAATAATCGTATTTTTATTTATTATATGAATTATGTTATAAATTAGAATTTATTATCTTATATAGTTTTAATATCATTTTATTAGAACTTAGAAATTATTATGCTGTATAACATAATACTAATTATATGTAGAAAAAACTAATTATCTGTCAAAAAATATAATATAACATTTATAATTATTGTCTGTCAACAAAAATATACATTAAATAATATAACGATTTATAGTTATATTTTAAAATAATACTTTTTCCAGAAATAAAAATTTATTTCTAATACTAATTAAATTTCGAGTAATGTAAAAAATAATTTTACAAGATAACCAATTCTAATTTATAACATAATAATTTCTAAGATCTAAATTAATAATAACAAATTTTATAAAATAATAAATTCTTATTTATAACATAATAATTTCTAAATTCCACATAATAATAATAAATTCTAATTATAACATAATTTCTATAATAAATAAAAATTTTGATTTGTAAACAAAAAAGAAAATAAATTGGCCAGCCGGCAATACCGGCCGTCCACGCGGTCGGCCAGAATTTATTTTTTAGTTTTTTTTAGTTTTAGTATTTTGAAAAACTTCAGGGGCAAAACGGTCTAAGGGAGGACGGTAGGCAGTAAAAGAAGCGCAGTATTTAGTAATTGAGTAATAAATTTGTAAAATCAAAAAGCAACTGCTTTTATCATAATGGCCCCGTTTGTAAATAGCGAATTGAAGATAAATTAGCGGATTGGACTTAATTGAGAGGTTTGACCCGTCAAATCCGCTATTGAGCCTATTTGGTAAATAGCTTATTTGATAAGCTTTTTGGGCCTAAAACTCTAATTTAAANTTATTATTGGCTCCGTTTGGTAGATAGTTGATTGAAGATAAATTAGCGGATTGGACTTAGTTGAGAGGTTTGACCCGTCAAATCCGCTATTGAGCTTGTTTGGTAAATAGTTTATTTAATAAGCTTTTTGGACCCAAAACTCTAATTTAGAAAAAGCTCATTAGAGCAGGTTTTGGGATAGAGGATTCACAAAAATCATTTACTTGGAACTTTTTAATTTGTCTTATTTATTTTACAATCTACATTGGTTTATGATGCTAATAAATAATAATATGTCATCCATATGATTAATTTATCTAGAAAAATATAAAATTCATAACTTCTTCATCAAGTGTTAGTAAATTTTAAAAACAAATAATATATTTATAAATTACCAACTAAAGAATATTAAATGTTTTAATATATTATTATTAAAAGAATACACCCTAAATAATAAAATATCCTTATTGGTCATTTTGCAATGTTAAACAACTATAAGCTTTCAGCTATTTACCAAACACTTATTTAAAAGCCGTTAATACAATCCGCTGGTCAAATCAGCTAATATAATCCGTTATCCACTACCCGCTGATACAATCCACTATCCGTTGGTCGCTAAACAAGGCCAATATCTCCATGAAATCGTAGTTTGCCTCGAATTCAGTCATGATGTGTCAACAAAGACCTCTATGCCCCAAGAGGTTTTCACCGTCTCATCTGATAGAAGCTCTCATGATCTCAGTAGACATTTCAGCAAAACCAAATTCACCATTATCTCATAAAAATCAGCCATCAATCAGCAGAAAAATTACCAGCACAGGACAGCAAAATCCATTAACAAGATCAGTTTCATATATAGACTTACCAACATGAAACAGTACCAAAATAACCAAACAAACAAATAAAAGATGAACTAAACCTTAAACAACATTACATACAACAAAAGCATACAATATTTAGGTTAAAATAACCTTGGATTACATTTATTTGTCCCCTGCAAGTTTCTTGTCCCTTTAAGGGGGACTCAACAAAACCAATGTCCATGCACAACATCCTGTACATTCATATGAGGGAGAGAGAGAGTTTAGGTTATGAAGTTTGAATTAACACTAGAAACTATCAAATAGACACCTCCGTATAGTTGTGGCTATCTGGCTTACCCTTAGAGGGTGAACAACAACTGCACATACTCCCAAACACACACAAATAACCGTTATAGCAATCAAAAGTGGGCGTGAAGTTGAGAATGTTCTCGACAACACCAGACTGCAAGGTTTACGTGGCTTCGCATGAATATTAACATTCATTACAACTTCTCCATTTAAAAGAGGCTCTTCATCTGGAGATATTGAGAATTCTCTGGCCCCAACGTTATTATTATTATCCTTCATTGCTCCATGCATATCCTGCAAGATAAAAAGGAACACTTTTATTCATTCATGAGAACATGGTAAATTAAAAAGCATTCCTTCCAATTCCTGTAAACAGTTTTTTTCATTAGAGGAAATTCACAAGTTCCATCTTCCATTGAAAGAAAATATGGAAGCAAAATGTCTTCCAGTTGTGGTTAACAACTCAGTTGGCATAAAATTGATTTTATTTTATTTTTTTTTCAAATTCATCCAATAATTATTAGCACATGAACAACCAAAAAGGCAAAAACCTAATGAACTGAAATTCAATGTTTCCTGCAAGCCCAGGCATTTATGGAATTTTCCCCTTTTTTTCCAGCATAATAAGATCACAATAAAGGCATGCAAGAAAATTACGGCTAGAATAAAATATGTTTCAACATAGAATGTGCTTACCGTACTAGAAGCTTGAACAACAAGCTGTTTGTCCTTCTGGGAGCCTTGACTATAAACAGGTTTGTTCACATCAGGCTTCATTGTGGGAACTTTTCCTTCCAACCTCCAATCAAGCTCACTTTCTGCAATCTCCATGTTTTTCCTTAATGATCTCATATCTTCATCAGAAATGTCAGCCACCAAATTGTCATCAATTGCAGATCTCAACGTGCAAACAATTCTCTCCAAAATAACAGAGGATTCATTTTCTATGAGAAGGTTCAATAAATAGTTGAATCTTTGCACGTGAGAAGGTGTCATCTGGTATCCGGATACAGGTTTCTTGAGCGAATATGCTACATCTAAAAGGAAGTCTGAAAATTGTGCTTGTGTCAAGGCTAACACTTGGCACACGGACCTTGAAGGAGAATCTCGTTCTTGGGAGGATAAGGTATTGTTGAACTTTAGTTGCAAAATCTTCATTTCAGCAAAAGTTTCTTTATCACTGATGAGAATTGGAATGAAATTGGATAGTCCAGACTGGTTCTCGACCTGTAAAGGAAGCACGATCCAAAATTATTTATTTAAAAATGCGAGGATTACAAAAGTTGGCTATTCGAGACTGATAAATACTCCCTCAAAGTATTACAAATAATAATCTCCCATTTGAATTTTATAAAAAGTGTCCTAACATTTACCATGCAATTAAAGGAAACAAATGTCAATGGAGCATTAAAAACTTCAAAATGTAACAAACCTAAATATCAGTAGTAGAATTCAAAACTTTTCCTTACTTAAATCAAATGATCAAAGCAACTGATTTCTCTTATTGCTAAACAACTTCCGACAAAAGTTAGGACAACAGAAAGACTAAGAGGAATCATTATAGAAAATTGACGCATAATAGTGTTCATTTGTCAATTCAAACAATCTTTGCAAAACCCTATAGATGCAAAATACGTGAAAACATTTCCACATCTTCTCGAAATTAGAATGGGCAAGTCGTTCAAAAATGATGTGACAGGGTATTATAGTTATGTGACAAAAGGACAAAATGTAAAATTCTGTTTACCAAAAGTTCTCACCTCGATAAAAGCTGGACCTACAAGACTTGCATCTGTTTGAGGGACAGATATCTTCACCAGCTGGTGATCAAAACTGTTGCTATCTCCTTTAATACAACACAGTGATGAAACACATATATTGTACGCAAGGTAACGTCCAGCAAATGAAACAAGAAACCTACCATGATCATCACGCAACTTCTTTAGGATCTGGAAATAATTTCAATTTCAACACACAGAGAACACGACTTGGAGAAGAAAAATGAAAATGATAATGCTCTTTTTTGTGCATTACTGGCAATGATTTGTTACTCGAAACTCTTTTCATAGTTGAAGGAAACAAATTACAAAGAACGCTTCTCTACTGTATAAATACAGTTTGCAATTACAAATCCAACATCTAGGACCCCAAACAGCATCTAAGCAATTTTCGGTCGATTTCCAGAACTAGCTGCTCATCTTGTACTATATGAACAAAAATATACCACACTAGACTATGGTTTCCATAATGGACTACAGATACAAATCAAGATTTCCAAAATCATATTTTTCTAGTTGTAATATAAGGCTAGTCAAATCCTAGCTCAGACACTCTACCCTATACATGTTTATTCACCAACTTTTACTCTTAATCACCCCATAAATTATGCTATCATCTGAAGTTGCACACTTCAACATAATTAAATCTTCAGCCACATTCCTAACACCTCCATCCCCTTCTGGCCGGAGTTGAATAGAGGATGATGTTGTTTCATAAACTTAGGATATAAGTGCCACAACTGGGCAATAAATAAATAATAAATGCAGAACAAAATTTATGTCATTCCTTATCAATAGGAAAATGAATATTATACCGAAACTTAGGTTGAAGTAGATCACTTCCACAGGCCACAAATTCCATTGGCCTGCCAGCCTCGAAGCAATTTGGATGTATGTAGTGAAGCTTTGGGGCGCGATCTTTCACCCTAACTTTCACTACTGAATTTGCATCTGTTTCAGCTCAGCAATATGTTAGGAGAGTAATTACGGTAAAGAACAAATTATTCATTCTATACCAATAGAATAACCCTAGATACAATTGAATAACCCCGGCTACTTCACACATGAAGAGTCCCAAATGTGCTACAGATTTATTATTAATCATGTGAAAGTAAAATAAGATGCAAACTAACCTTTTGTGACACGAAATATCATGTCATTCAAATAAACAAGCATTGTGCCTCTTCCAGACAACATGCTTCCAGGTAATGCCACAAGGTTTTTTATACACAGAGCAGGTTCCTCCACCAACTGTCAGAGTAAAAGAATTATTAGTGTTAGGAAATAGTGACTATCATTCTGCATATCATTAATCACATTTCAATCACTGAGCAAACTTATGAAACAATATAGAAGCAGTTCAGCGCATTCGCTAATCAAGTTAGTTTTCCTTTAAGAACCACAGCAAACATAATTGTATCAACACACAAAACTATTTATGCATATTTGAATGATTGATGAGATCATTCAACTTAGTACCATAAGAATATTAACATTCCGGCTACCTTGAGCCAAACTGGCTTTGGCATTGCAATAAAAGTGGTCAAAATTGTACACCCAGGACGAATATACCCCTCTAGTTCAATGGGCATGCTGGCCAACCATTGGAATATCTACAAAATGCAGTTAGCATCATTTTTAATAGAACCCAAGACACTATAGTCACATACACAGACACACACACACAATATATATATACATCTCCCTTGCGAACTAAACTGCAATAAGTGTATTGTGTATACTTGATGTCGAAGTCGACGGGGAAACTCGGCAGGATTCCAATCATAAAGCTTGAAGGAAACCCGACCAGTCGGACACTGAGAAAACAGGAAAGGTCATGTGGACCAACCAAAGTTAGATTCCATAATCGGAAAGACACAATGACAAAAAGATAATACAAAAATATATGGCAACGGCCATCACCACAGAGGTAAAAGTATTCTTATTATCGGAATAGGACGGGGAGCGTCTATATACTGAATTCTGTTTCTGCCGTTGCGTATGAACTACACCAGACGGCGCAATTGATGCAACACTGTCAACATGGAGACTTTGGGATCCTAAAGTTGAACATAATGTGGACATATTTCTGTCTGGCTCCAATAATAATTCCCTTTCCTCAATATGACTACTCGGACATATGTCATCTGGAACATATAAAATTCATTTAGAGTTGTCATGAACTAGTTCAAAAGAAAAAAGAACAGCATTGACCATCACAAAGAGAATAATGATAAAAATAGTAATTGAAGTAGTAATAATCAACATAATTAACCCAACGTTGAAAAGAAGTAAGGTGTAATCTTGGGCATTACATCTTGGACTATTGCTTTTAAATTCCAAAGATTCTGCACAAGTACTCAGTTCAGCTCACACAACTAAGTGAACAAATTACGTGTGTGTGTGTGTGTGTGTGGGCATGTCCGAGAGAGAGAGTGAGGAAAATCAAAGCAACAAAGATTAGGCATAACTAACCCAAATATTACAAGGTCCTAATACCTTTTCCAGCATCATCGTCTGGACTGGCATCATCAGCACAGCTAACTTGCTGAACCTCCTTTCCTGAGCCTCCTTTAGAGTCACTGGATTTTCTTCTACGTCTGTTGTTGTGTCGCTCTAATTTCCTTCGACAACTACGCTTACCCTCATCAAAATCTGACAATAGATGAAACCTGTCAAAATTTTAGATGTGTAAGCATAAAGAATACCAAAAAGAATTAATTTCAACCCATTTTCGGCCATATACAAATTGAAAGGTATAATGTTTCTCCATACAGCAAACACACTGAATTGAGAGTAACTCCCATCCAACCTCATGAACAGGTCAAATTCATCAGTAAGCATTACAAACATAAGACATGTTCTTATTACATCTATATTTCAAAAACAGAATCAAGCTTGTCACCTAATATAACCCCAAAAATATAAAAGTAAAATGCATTTTCTACAATAAATGTCTGAGATTCATAGTAACAATAAGGTAGAAGTTCAAGAAAATGTATATACAACTGTGAGATAATTTATAACTGTTCCCTGTTTACAACACCTTAAAATAAAAGAAAAACTATCGAACATATCAAACGTGGCCTATTCCTACATCAAAATAAATCCCAATTGCTGAACTAACAAGAAAGGAAAGGAGAGCTTTCATATCCCAAACTGCATCTTAAAGACACGCACTAATTGACAGACAAAAGGCGCAAACTTCCCAAGTTGACCATCATAAACTCCACAATAAATATGCATGGACCAGCAATCCAAGAAACTTCCACACTGTTCACCACAGACATGATAAGTAACACGTCCACAAATCACCAATATAGCATACAAATGTTACAACGGCTCATCATCCATAGATAAACACGAAAGATGACTTACTTTCCACACTGCTGGCAGTACCTCTTGCTCTCCCCATCAAGCATCACCGTTGTTGCATTCGCACACCGCAAGCACACCCGGTGCCGCTTGTGATACCCTTTGAGCTCGCTAATGTCCGCCTCACAGTCCGGCACCTGGCACCGCATAGGGCTCCCTCCGGATGCCCGCACCATCCGGACCCGCTTCTTCCCAGGAAGGCCCGACTCTTCCTCCTCCAGCTGCTCGTCCATTTCGGGGCACGCACAGGGCACCCGACCCGCCAGGAAATTGGAGCAGACCAACCTCGGGTCCCTCTTCCTGACCCGGGCAGAGTTGTCCGATGACGGGTGGCCTTGATCAGGGTCGGGTCTGGATTCGGGTTCAACTTCGGGAAACGGGGCGTAGACCGTCTCATCCAGGTTGAAATCGAGAAGATCGGACCAGTCAAAGGGGAAGGAAGAGGAGGTCGGGTCGCCGGCGGCCATTTGCGAGGGTGGGTGGGGAGGAGTTGGGATTGGAGGTGGTGGGTTTTGCTGCTGCATCTTCTTTCGTGGACTTTGTTCCTACTCTTTTTGTTTGGGATTTTTGGGGATTTGGGATTTGGGATATGGGAGAAGGGCCGGGAAAATGGGAGGGGCAGATTAGATGGCCAAAATGTATTTGCATTTGTTTATTGGAAGGTAGAAACTTGAGAACTCGGATTAGGTGTGGTGTCGACACGATGACAAGCGTTGGGTTTCCTGAACCGGGTTGGTGGATCTTCCAAAGACGGATGCGATTTTCTTTGCTTTCTTTTTTATTTTAACAAGTTTACAAGGCATGTTTTAATTATTGAAAACTAGTACGAATCAAGTAGAAAATCAAAAATATCTCTTCCATTTCTCTCTCTCACATCTCCTTTCATCCTCTTTCATCTACCGTCGATTTAGGCCCTAGGGGTGTGCAAGTGGCCGTCTTCTCGGTGGTCTTCCGCTGCAGCGAGCCCCGACATTTTCTTCAATTTTGGCTAGCGGCCAGTTTTTTCCCTTTTGGGGGGGTTCGGGGGAGATTCCGGTGGTTTCCACCGTGCTGCTTCTCTTCTCTTAGTGTTGGATGAAGGGGTTGGCAGCCGAGGCCAGACCGAGGTCCGGGTATTGAGCTTTGGACCTGATTTGTTTGGTGTCGATTGGGTGAGTGGTTGAGGTGGGGGTCTCCGGCCTAGGGCAGAGGCGTCCGTCCGGATTTGGGTTGGGGTCGTTGGTGTCAGGCTTAATTATGCGTTCTTCTGAAATTTCTGGATCGGATTCCAGGGCTGTGGCTCGGTCCGTTTGGATGGAGGTCCGTTTGGCGTTGTCGTTGAGTAGCTTGGTGTAGTTTGTCTGTCGAGGGAAGGATTGTGTAGTTGTATTTAGTTTTGTTCTTTTCTAGTTGTTTTAGCTTGGTAGCTAGTGTCTGTTTGTTTCGTTTCGCTTGTGTTTTTTTCTCTTTGTCTCCCATTGGGGGTGTTGTTGTGACCATTTTTGTTACTTTTTTCGTTTTTATTTTGTTCTTCTTTTTCTCCCGTTTTAGGTCTTTTAGTTGGTTTTTAGTTTGTTTTATAGTTTGTTGTGTGTTTTGCTCTTTTTTGGTTTTTTATATGTTTTTTTTGTATATTTTGTCGGTTTTCTACATTTTTCTTCTTATTTTTGGTATGCAAGTCAGAAGCCCGTGAGGAATAGATTTAGCTCGAACATCGACCGGGCAATCATGGTTGCGTAAAAGGGTTCGTTGACGATATATAGGAAGAAGCGGAGCTCATTTTCGAGCTTGGACGAGTCCAAACGGGTCCAAAACGCGAAGTCGCGTGAAGTCACACGAAGCACGTCTTTGGTGAGCTGGTCATAAGCTTTGAGAGAATTGGATTTCAAGAATAATTTGACCTTACAAGCATCATTGAATAGAGGGGTTCGTTAGCGATGCGTAGGAAAAAACGGAACTCAATTCCGAGTTCGGACGAAGCCAAAAGAGCCCGAAACGCAAAGTCATGCAGCTCAGCCCCACCTAGTGGCGCTAGGGGTGCTAGCGGGCTTCTGAAGCTCATTTTTTACCCTAGCGGCGCTAAGACACCCCCTAGAGGCGCTAGGGCCCCCCTTAACGGCGCTAGGGCCTGGACCCCTCCACTACTTGCCCAATTTAAGGCATTATGGCCTATTTTGAGGGTACTTTCACTATGGTCGGGATTGTGGAGCATTTTACTCCTTGTTTTGTGATGATAATACCTTAAACTATGGATGGATGTTTGATATGAAGTAGTATAAATGGGGGTGAAGTGCAAGACTTCAAGGCATCCCATATTCAAGGGGGTTCTCCCCTCTTCTCCTTCTCCTTCTCTTTCTCTTGTTCTTCTTATGTTCTTCTTGGTTATTTTTCTTGTTTGTATTTTGGAGATTAAGCATTCCTTAAGAACTCAATTTGACTTGTAAGTTGATTTCGATTCTCGACTTGGATTAATAGTAAGTTTTCTTCATTTGATTATGAACATGAAAGCTTGTGTTAAATTTTTATTGTGATTGATTTCATCATGAGTAGCTAGATTCATTAGCTAGGGTTAGGGGATAATTGCTCCGGTCTGTTTTCATTTACATACTTGTCAATTACTCAATTCCTTACAAGTTGTGTTTTTTCTTAGATTAAATGCCTAATCATCATGTTGATCTACTTAATTTTGAAGCCGAAAGGATATAAGTCGGTCGAACGTGGCTTGTTAAGATTAGGATCTCAAATCTTTATAAATTAGATTAAATACCTAATCACCATGTTGATCTACTTAATTCATTTGAATCTGATAAGAAACTAGTCGGTCGAACTTGGTTTGTTAAAATTAGGATAAGTTCGAAAAGAATTGCCTATATATTGATTGGTTCGATACTTGCTCATTGTTATTATTCTCTTGAAACGAAAGTGGTTGAGAATAATCATACAAATGAACAAGTCTTTCGACACTCTTATTCGAGTATTCGATGGTAGATAAAAGTATTTAAACTAGAAGCAAATATCCCCGATACCCTAGCATTCCCATCATTATTGAAATCGTAGTTCGAGTTGTTACATTTAAATAGCTTTATTTAAGAATCATTAGTTAAAAATCAAAACCATCAAATTGAATTAGAGTGTTTAGGATTTTATTTTCTACTTTTGTGTTTTGGACAACTAACTAGCAAACGAAGCTCTGAACCGTCTTCCTTTGAGAGACGACCCGAGTCCGGATAACTCAGTTACTAAACTATCCATCACAAAATACTGCACAACAGTTGTGTTTGGTGTATTCTTCTGCTGGGAGCTTTTGTTTCTTTTCCTTTAGGGAATTGTTTTCGTTTTGTTGTGTGTTGTAGGTGGATTCTAGGTGCCGTCCGTGTGTACGTGTAGACCACTCTATAAGAGTCGACTGTTTAGCTTATTCGGCTTAATAGTTGTTCTCTTGACTCGATTTGTTGTGAATATAAGTGTTTCCTATCGCTCTGGACAAAAAAACAATAAAAAAAATTAGTACGAATATGATGTGATACACGGGTAAGAGATATTTATTAATATTTGTAAATTAAAAATGTTCATAAAATAATATTTATAAATAAAAAATATAGAATCAATATGTAATACAATTTACCTATATTAGTTTATTTAAAATGTTATATGAAATTTAAAATATGCAAAATTAAATAAAACATGTTTATTTAAAATTAGTACACAACCCGAACGGTGCACATAACTGCTAATAAGGCTATGTTTGGTACACTAATAAGCTAGCTTATAGCTTATTTAATTAGCTTATAAGCTTTCTATATTTAAAGAAGCTCTGTTTGGTAGGACAAGCTTATTTAAAAAGCTCGAGCTTATTTGATAAGCTTCTTTTGGTAGCTTTTCAAATAAGCTCGTTGAAATTTTTATTTCATCTAACTTATCAACTAATTTTACCAAACACTTTTATCATATAAGCTAGTTTTTCAGCTATAAGTCATAAGCTATAAGTTCGAAAATTACTAATAAGCTATAAACAAGCTTATCGTCTATGAGCTAGCTTATCAGCTAATTTTACCAACCATAAGCCTAAATTACATTATTTCAAGATAAGTGTCATTTTAAAATTTTTATTCAAAAATTCGATTTGCATAGAATGTGGTTCCATAAAACAATTATTTCGGTAAAATTTTATCATATATTTAAAAATCTATGTTAATAATAAGTGTAATATTAAAATACATATTGTTTCATTAATTAAAATAAATATAATTTTGTATATACAAAAAAATTAAGTAGTTAAGTAATTTATTAAACTATAAATAATTATCTCTTATATTTACGTCCAAGTTAATATTCATCCGTAAATTATGAATAATTATTTATTTGCATTTTAACTTTGGAACCTAAATTTGGACTACAATAAAATCTCTTTATATATTTTATATATATCTATATTTCACTAATATCGATATTTTTTAGATTTGTTGTCGATTACCTTGTCGTTCAAATTTGTCAACTAATTCTCTAGAATTAAATTACAAATTTTAAATTTTATTAACAAATGTTTGTTCAAATATCTTTCTAATTTTCAAGAGGAATACATACCAATTTTCTGAATTATCATCAATATCTTACGGTAAGTTATTATGGGAATATGCTAAAATTTGAGAATCATATTACCTTGATTTTATAAGAAATCAACCTAAAATCCGACTATCATACTCGTACCAAATAAAATTTATACAGTTTATTTTATTTTCAAAATGTTCAAATGCACTTTTATCCTCCCAAATAAAATTCATATTATTTAAATATGGACCTTTTATACCAAAATAAAACCGCTTACTTCATACAATATATTCGAACATTTATTAATAACACATTTCCTACCAAAAATAAAAATGTTCATCAAATACATCAAATAAAATCGCTCACTTTATACAAAAATCAAATTTATTAATTTTGTCAATTTTATACATATATTTCTTAATTAACTTCTAGAGTCGTGATTTTTGAAAATTTTAAAAAAATATTACTAATTTTAGTAATTTTAAAATTTTTAGACGGGATTTTAGTTTTTATTCCAAGTAAATATAAATCTTTATATATATTATGTGTGTGTGTGTGTGCGTGCGTGTGTGTGTGTGTCGACTTGTAATAATATGCATTGACGTGATAAAATACTATGTTTATCAGCAGATAAATATATATAAATATAAATATGTATTGACTTGTGATAATATGGATTTGTGACTATCTATTTTGTTTTAACATTTTTATTTTTAACATCGATTGGAAATGTGATTTTTTAAATTATTTTGTTTCATTATACAATAGATTTAGTTTTCCAAATCATAATATGAATAGCAAGCAGTTTTCCAAATGATATATATGAATAGCACACCATGTAAATCAAATGTTTACCACACAAATCGCTATGACATAAAAAAAGGATCATGTATCAGAATTTTTCCAAAAGCAATTAATTATAAATTCAATCTAGTACTCGAAACTCATTTAAAAAATTTAACCAAAAATAAAAGTTTAATCTCATTTCGAAATGTAATCAACAAATCTGCTAACCAATTTGATAAAATAACAGCTATTCTTACCATGAAAAAATCGGCACGAAATGTAAACAGCAAATCTGCTAACTTTTCGTTTGTATGCAGCTTGGTTTTCACCTAACCGCTGCTCAATCCTATACCTAATCCATATCCGCGTTTGGGCTGTGAACTATACCAAGAAGAGAAACCAAAGAACAAAACTATGAAGTTTCTCGATTGGTACTTGAAGATAGCAGCCGTTTCAGCCTTGATTGGAGGTTCCATGGAGCTATTCATGATCAAAACTGGCTTCTGTGTCAGGACTCTCCTTCTCATACTCTCTCTCTCACTCACTTCACTAACTTATCGAATTTCGTCTGCTTAATTGTCAATGAGAAAAACCCATATCCGATTGCTTGGCAAGGTTAATTTCAGTTTCTGTGGCCTGACTTTCCAGTTCGGACATTATTCTTGGCATTTTAGCCGCTTTTGGTATTACATTTTGTAAATAGAATTTCTGCTTTAACCTAATTTTCAATATCCTCTCAAAGTACGATCTTGAACTTAAAGAAATCTATTGTTAGCAATGAATATTTTGTTGTTAAGGCTTATGCATGATATCGAAATGTGATTTAAACTCTGTATTGGGGAATTTTGGAGAATTTAAAATTTATATGATTTTTCTTTTGAATGGCCAGTTTGCTGAAAATCACGCAATAGCTTCTCTGTTTGGTAGAATTCAATGTTGCGTCAGGTTGTGCAAGTTCCCAATGGCTTTTCCTTTTGGCATGAAAATTAAACTGAAGATTTCTTGCTTGCATAACTACTCCTTGGGTGATCATTCTTTGGTTTCAACTGCTGCATTTCCCTAGATAAAACAACTATGGACGAAGTAAACAAGCAGAACTACTAATTTGACTAACAGTGCATGAACTTTGGTTAAACCTCTCTTATTAAACTGGAGTCCTGTTACTACTTTGGTATCCCGCGTTATGTGAGCATGATAGTTGAGCCAAATCATGATTAAAAAATTGGTATGAATGAGTGTTCATGGGTAACTCAGTACTGATAAGTCTAGTGTATGGTTCAACAATACTCCCACATGGGTAAAAATCTCTCTCTGTTTAAGAAAATTTCTTGCTTTCATGTTAAGTTACTAGATTTTAGTGTTGTTTGTTGTTCAGTTTTGTAATCCTTTTGTCAGTACCTCTTCTGATTTTATTTGTATCAATTGTTAAGCTGCTTATTTATGTGTACATTTTCTGAAGACGATAAAGTGACAGTTTTGGAATCAGAGAAGAGGGCTTGGGAGAATTCGCCTGAAGCTCAAGCAATGAGAGATGCTCTCAATCCTTGGCGAGATCATGATAACCAAGAAAGAATAAGTTCTTAGTAATTTTTCGAAGGATTGGTTTACAATAATCTTCTTACAAATACATTTGGATTTATGAATTTAGTGGAGCTTAAGTTTCATCAATTTTGATGACAATTTTAGTTGAGCTAAAGTTTCAATTTCGAAGGATTGGTTTCCTTTTCTTCCTTTTTTTTTTTTTTTTTTTTTTTTTTTTTTTTTT
>BKCP01009070.1:1574280-1585963 GCA_008636005.1 Striga asiatica | reverse complement strand
TTTAACTTCTTGTTGTATCTACTGCAGAAAAGCAAGTGTGTTTTATAGAAGAGTTATCATCAGAATAGGAGTTGAACACCAAAATCTAACGACAGTTCATTTCATGTCTACTCACTACAAGTTGGATGATGATAAAAGTTGTCCGCAGTTTCTTGAAAAGACTTGTCAGTTATAAGACTTTCTTGCTTTGTGATTGACATTCTTCTGTTTAGGGAATATAGTGCAACTGGGATGCGTTTTGTGTCCAAGCTAAGCTGACATTGATCGTTCAAATAACTTTTTTGAATAGAACGTATGTTTTCTTCTTTGTTAGTTGCGTTTGTTGTACGGTACTATATTTGTGCTTGGATTGAATATATGCATACTGCTTAGCGCGAGTTCCCTATGAACAAACTTCATTTTTCCTGTCCTTTTTCGGTATCCTTCTGCATTTTGTTGCAGAACTGATGAAGACGGGAAATGGTTAATATGGTTCTTGGATCCGATACATTTCCAAAAATTTAAAAGTTAAGGAAAAAAAACAAAGGATTTGTTGGGTGATTTGGTTATGGAAACAAGTAATTCATTTAATTTTTAAGATGAACCTCTTCTGACCTATGTTTCATTCAACATAAGACTATTGAACTTGTTTCAATATCAGTATTAAACTTGCTAGTTTTTATGTACTTTTGAGTAATAGATATAGCACTGTCAAAACGGGTCATGGCCCGGGGGCTGGCCCATCCGTCCGCTGATGGGGTTCGGTTGAAGCTCTCCATTCACAGTAAGATTGATTTGTTTCAAATAAATGCAGAGCTGATCATAAGGGAAATGGCTAATAAAATGAAGGAAGCCATGAGTGTCTTACTGTTGAATTTTAAAAGAAGACGTAAGAAACACAGACTGGAGGCAAATTGATGAATATTCTTCAAGTTGATGGGCCAGATTGTTCGCATAAAGATTAACCCACGGATTGAAGACATAATTTCGTCCATGTCATGTAGCCCAATTGAAGTGTCCATTATTTTGTCTATTTTCAGCATTTGTGAGACCAAAATGTCTCTTAAGTTGTCCTAGAAGTCAAAGGGTCATTCAAAAGTCATGTAATCTTATTTATGTGGTCAAAACTATGTTTTTAGTGCTTAATGAGTCCCAAAAACGGGATTAACTCATTAGCACAATTTGTAGCCTTTAAAAAGGCCATTTTATATTTTAATGATAATTATGAACATTGCTGAATATTAAAAGATCACTTTTGTGAGTTGAATTCTCTTTTGTAGAGATTCAAATGTTTTAAGAACTTATCAAGATACTTGAGCAAGATCTTGTGGCGTTCACCATACCGAGGTTCCTAGTTGATTATATAGCTAACGGGTCGAGGTTTTCAAGCTCTAGGTACGATCAAACTAGATCTCCGATCTTGGATTCCGCTGCCTACATATACGTTTGGTTCTTGGATCAATATATCCAATGGGTCTCACGTGCTATCCGTATCATCCGCCTAAATGGACGGGTTTGGGCCTTTTCTTGGCCAGCCTGTTCAATCGCTGGCCTATTTGGCCCGCGGTCTAAAGCAGGCTGGGAGGGGCTGGCCCGCGGTCCATCCCATTTTTTTATTATTTATTTATTTTGTTAATTTTATATTATTTAAATTTAGTATTTCTTATTTTACTTCTATTGATGGACTTATTTATTTTGTTGGATTTTGTCTTTATCATCTTTTTTTTTTCTTACTTCTTCTTCTTCTTCTTCTTCTTCTTCTTCTTCTTCTTCCATATTTATTTATTTTATATTTTTTAAAATTTGACAATGATATTAAGATTTGTGAATGCACGTGAAATACTTTTTTACATAATAAAAATATTAATGAATCAAATAATATTTTATGTGAATTAAATCTCTCATCCGCGCGAATACCTTATAACTATTCTAAAAAAAACAAAAATAAAAATCGGATGACAAATATTTAACATCATTACACATTGAGCCTTACTAGTTTATTAATATACTAGTAATAGGATAAACAAACTAAAAAATATATAAGAGTGCATAATATCAAAAAATCCGCGGGCGGGCTGATTTAGCCCGCGGGCTAATGAAGGCGGGCCACGGGCCATGGATTTCCCAGCCCGTAGAGATGCGGGCCATTTTGGCCCGCTCCGTTAAAACCACGGGCCAGCGTGGGCCGGAGCAGGCCGGACCGGCCCGACCCGTTTGACACTGCTAAAGAGGTACATGAACCCAATGGCATTGGAAAACATGATGCTTGTTGAATAAAGTAAAAATGACGAGTCAATCATCAAATTCATATGTGTTATAAAACTTGAGAGAATTGAGGCTACAGAGAATAGATAAACTGTATTCTTTTCGGTGTATTTTTCATTATAATTGAAGCCCCTATTTATAGGAAAACTTCTGATGGTACAATCGTAATAATTCAATTACATCAGGGGCAAAATAGTCATTCACATACATTAAAATATTCTCATGAGGTGCATGCGCACCTTATATTACAACACTCCCCCTTGAATGACTATTTTTAGTGGAATATCCACTCGTTTATAACACTCCCCCTTGGAATTACTACTATTAACTGTGCGTTTATGCTGCCTCGTTAAAAACCTTATCTGGAAAAACCCTGTGGGAAAAAAACCGAGATAAGAGAAAAAGAGTACAACCGCACATGCTCCCCCTCGAGTTATCATCTATGCAAATCTCGAAGATGTCTCATTCCAATATTGTGCACGTGTTTTCGAAAGATTGTAGTCGGAAGCGCCTTCGTAAATAAATCTGCTGCATTATCGCTTGATCGAATGTATTGAACTTTGATTTGTTTGTTTCTTTCAAGCTATTGAGCATATGAGAAGAACTTTGGCGGGATATGTTTAGTTCTGTTGCTCTTAATGTATCCCTCTTTGGTTTGAGCGACACATGCTGCATTGTCTTCGAAGATCACCGTCGGGTCATTATTATTTGATAGTCCACTGGCTTGTTGAATATGTTGAGTCATGTTTCTGAGCCAGATGCTTTCCCTAGTTGCTTCATGAAGTGCAATGATCTCAGCATGGTTTGAAGATGTCGCTACTAATGTTTGTTTCTGGGAACGCCAAGAAAATGCAGTTCCACCAATCGTGAAACCGTAGCCAGTTTGAGATCTTGCTTTATGGGGGTCTGATAGATATCCTGCATCTGCAAAACCGATCATTTCATGTTTTTTATCATTTGAGTAAAACAATCCCAAATCGATTGTCCCTTGGAGATAACGGAATATGTGCTTGATTCCATTCCAGTGTCTCCTCGTAGGTGACGAGTTATATCTTGCTAACAAGTTGGTAGCAAAAGATATATCTGGTCTGGTGCAATTTGCAAGATACATAAGAGCTCCTATTGCACTCATATATGGTATTTCAGGACCAAGTAATTCTTCATCCTTTTCACAATGTCGAAATGGATCCTTTTCAACATCTAACGTTCGATTGACCATTGAGGTACAAAGAGGATTAGCCTTGTCCATATTGAATCGTTTCAATATTCTTTTAGTGTAATTAGATTGATGGACAAATATTCCATTTTGGACTCGTTCTATTTGCAAGCCTAGACAATATTTGGTTTGACCGAGATCTTTCATTTCAATTTCGCCTTTCAGTAATGTGACTGCTTCTTGGATTTCATTTGGAGTCCCAATAATATTAAGATCATCGACATAGACATCAATTATCACAACTCCATCTTGTGATCTTTTTATAAAGACACACGGGCATATTTGATTATTTATGTATCCCCGTTTTAGTAATTGTTCACTCAAATAATTATACCACATACGCCCGGATTGTTTCAAGCCATACAATGATCTTTGCAGTTTTATCACACATAAATCTTTATGTTTGGACTTTAGAGCTTCGGGTACTCTAATCTCTTCTGGGATTTTCATATAAATGTCAGCGTCTAGCGATCCATATAAGTAAGCAGTCACAACATCCATGAGACGCATCTCAAGGTTTTCATGGATGGCTCAACTGATCAAGTATCTGAAGGTAATTGCATCCATAACAAGGGAATATGTTTCATCATAATCGATCCCAGGCCTCTGGGAGAATCCCTGTGCTACAAGGCGAGCTTTATATCTTGTGATCTCATTTTTTTCATTTCTTTTTCTGACAAAAACTCATCTGTATCCAATAGGTTTTATGTCTTTTGGTATAATGGTAATAGGTCCAAAAACCTTTCGTTTATTAAGTGAATCTAACTCGGCTTGAATAGCACCTTTCCACTTGTCCCAATCATGTCTTTTCTGACATTCAATCATAGAGTTTGGTTCAGGATCCTCAACCTCTTTGTCAATTTCTTGTGATACCATATATGCGAATGCATCATCAATATTTATGACCTCATCACACATCCAAAGATCCCCATTGTTTGCGTAATTGATGGACATTTCAATATTTTCATTTCGTCCCGAAATTTTTCCATCATCTGGATTCGTTTTCAAACTCGAGTCATGAAATTCTCTTTTCTTTCGAGGATTCTTATCTTTAGACCCAACTAGTCTTCATCGTTTTAAGCGTGTCTTTAATTCATTCGGCATATTGTCATTTGCCATTTCTTTTGGGATCTCAATTCGAGCAGGGGCATTTACAGCTGCTACATGTGATTTGGTCACCCTTTTTAAATCAGTAAATGCATCAGGCAATTGATTCGCAATATTCTGCAGATGTATGATCTTTTGAACTTCTTGCTCTCTTTGTTTGGTGGGAGGATCAAGATATGATATTGATGACGTTTGCAATTCAATATTTCTCTCAATTGATTTTTCATTTCCACCTAAGGGGGAGAACAACTCTTCATTAAAATGACAATCATCAAACCGAGCTGTAAAAACATCACCCGTTTTTGGCTCAAGGTATTTGATTATTGATGGAGAATCATATCCAACATATATTCCCAACTTCTTTGGGGCCCCATTTTTGTGCGTTGGGGTGGCGCAATTGGTACATACACTGCACAACAAAATACACTTATATGTGTAATATTTGGTTCTCGACCATATGCCAACTGTAATGGCGAGTATGTATGGTGTGCATTTGGTCTTATTCGAATTAGATCATTTGCATGCAGAATAGCATGTCCCCATACTGAAGTGGGGAGTTTTGTCCTCATTATCAATGATCTAGCTATAAGGTGCAGTCGTTTAATCAATGATTCTGCAAGACCATTTTGAGTGTGAACATGTGCCACAGGATGTTCAACATCAATTTCCACTTCCATACAATAATCATTAAATGCTTGAGATGTAAACTCTCCAGCATTGTCAAGTCTGACTCTTTTGATAGTATAATCTGGGAATTGAGCCCTTAATTTAATAAGTTGGGCAAGAAATTTAGCAAATGCCACATTTCTAGTGGATAACAAATTCACGTGAGACCATCTACTAGAGGCATCAATTAACACCATAAAATATCTGAATGGACCACAAGGTGGATGAATAGGTCCACATATATCACCATGAATCCTTTCCAAAAATAATGGTGATTCATGTCCGACTTTAGTATGTGATGGTCTCATTATCAATTTTCCTTGAGAGCATGAGGCACATTTCAATTCATGTGTTTGCAATATCCTCTGATTTTTTAATGGATGCCCACTAGGATTTTCAATAATTCTTTGCATCATTATCGAGCCAGGATGACCAAGTCGATCATGACAAAGTTTAAACATTTTATTCGTCTTTGAATTTGTTGCAGCATAAGTCTCGATTATATTAATCTGGGTGTAATATAAACCCGAGGATAGAGCGGGTAACCTCTCCAAAACACATTTATTTCCCGCATTGTTTGAGTTAATGCAAAGATATTCAACTCCCCCTTTATTCATTGTTTCAACGTGGTATCCGTTCATTCAGATATCTTTAAAACTCAACAAGTTTCTTGTTGATTTTGGGGAGAATAATGCATCATTTACTGTAAATTTGGTACCTCCCATCATAAAAAATATGGCTTTGCCAGAACCCTCAATTATCTTTGCGCTTCCAGATATGGTTTTTACTGTTGCTTTATTTAATATCAAGTTGACAAAATATTTTCTGTCCTTGAGTATAGTATGAGTAGTGGCACAATCTGCAATACATATATCTCTATTTTGGATTCGAGACTAATCCATGATCTAAAAGAAAACAACATTTATTATTGATTAAATTTGAAATACAGATAAAAAGAAGTCCACACACAAATACAACAAAACTTAGAAAGCAATAAAAAAAACATGATCATCAGTTATTCTCCTGGTCATTTCCATCTCTGTCTTCAAACACTGCATTGGCAAAATCCAGTTTCAATATGTCATCGATGCCATAGTCATCATCCACACGTGTTGCATCATTTTCAGAAGATTCCCCAACCATAAAATTGGTTTCTATATTTTTATCTTTTGATTTCTGAGAATCGTTATAATTATCAACAACGTGTCTCGGAGCACGACAATTTCGTGCCCAATGTCCCTTTCTTCCACATCGATAACATGCATTTTCATTATTATTCTCCGTCACATTGTTCTGTTCAAATTTTGGCTGGAAATTTCTCCCCCTTTCATAATTTTGGACATAGTTGCGGCCTCGTCCACGATTGTATCCTCGGCCCGAGTTATACCCTCGGTAAAATTTGTGGCCTCGGCCAGTTTGGCGATCCGGACCATATCCACGGTCACGTCCACGACCACAGCCACGCCCTGAGGTATATCCACGCACATGATTTTGGCTGTTTTATTTTCAGTTCCCTGTCTAGATATTACAGTATTTATTTCAGGGACCGCAGTAGATCCCGTAGGTCTAGATTCATGGTTTTTCATCAGCAGCTCATTATTTTGTTCAGCTAGCAACAAGCAAGAAATCAATTCAGAATATTTCACAAAGCCTTTTGCTCTTTATTGTTGTTGCAAAAGTACATTTGAAGCGTGGAATGTGGACAACGTTTTTTCCAGCATATCGTAATCAGTTATGTTTTCCCCGCATAATTTCAATACCGAGCAAATGCGGAACATTGCTGAATTGTACTCGTTTACAGTTTTGAAATCTTGGAAGCGTAAGTGCATCCAATCATAACGAGCCCGGGGGAGAATCACCATTTTCTGGTGATCATACCTTTCTTTCAAGGCTTTCCAGAGATCTGCAGGATCTTTCACAGTTAAATATTCATTTTCCAATGTCTCATTCAAATGATGTCTCAGAAATATCATTGCTTTAGCTTTATCTTGTATTGATGAATTGTTTGGGGGAGATTATTGTTTCTCCCAACCCCCTTGCAGCCAAATGAATTTCGGCATCCAATGTCCATGAAATATAATTTTTTCCAGATATATCAAGAGCTTCAAATTCGAGTTTGACCAGATTTGCCATGATAACTTTTTGACCAGGTAGAGCGCTCGTGCTGATAACGTGTTATAAAACTAATTGAGACTATAGAGAATAGAGAAACTATATTCTTTTCGGTGTATTTTCCATTATAACTGAAGCCCCTATTTATAGGAAAACTTCTGATGGTACAATCGTAATAATACAATTACATCAGGGGCAAAATAGTCATTCACATACATTAAAATATTCTCACGAGGTGCATGCGCACCTTATATTACAACAATATGCTCAAAATCACTCAGTGGCGGGTTCATGTAACTAGGGTCTTACATTGATTTGTAAATTAGTACATTACGCATCCTAACGTTGTTCATAATCGTGTTATCATCAATAATAATTAGACAAAAGAGATTTGTTAATAAAAACAACATATAAATGTTTGTGACTAAAAAATACCATAATTTTTTTCTTAACATATTGAAATTAAATGCATTAAACATAAAAAAAACATGTGTGATTGGTACGTCAAAGACCTCTGACTGGTTGGAATCGGCCTAATCTTGAGCTCCTCTGCCAATTGAATGCCTGTAGACCTGCAGGACTCTCACACCGGAGGGGTTTTTCGGCGAATAGCCTCCGAAGCTTAAGTTAACACTCGTAGAAGATGAAGTGCAATATGAAAATGTATGTATAGTGAATGTAATGTGATAATGAACATATCTAACTCCCTTATATATAAAGATGATACCTTATTGCCCAAGAGTGCTCAAATGAACTGCCCGATAGTACAACACGCACGTAGATAGGGCCACGTGACCTAATAGAATTGGGCAGTTAAGCTAGACATTATTACTTAATTTTAATTATAATTTTTTAACAAGTTGTATTAGTTAAAGTAATAATATTGGAAAAAAATTTTAATATGCCTACATATTCATTCCGGGGAAATTCATTTAGAAGATCCAAATTTTTGTATTTATATTAATTTAAGACTTGAATTTTGTTTTTTCTCAATACAAGGTTTGTTTTTAGGCTATTCTCAATTTAAAGCTTACTTTTTTAGTTAATTTCTCATTGTAAGTTTTACCTTTCAACATAAATATGTGAACAAAAATATTATTACTATTATTTTTCTTGTAATATATATTTTACATACTTATAATAAAGAATAATAAATATATTATATAAAATTACATTAAAAGAAAATTAAACTATATAAACTACAATGATGCAAAGAAATAATGATGATTTTTAAAAATTGATAATTTGAAAATTATTCAATTGAAATATTATTTTTATTAATAATATAAATACGTAATAAAACTAAAAAATGATATTTAAATAGTGTTGCCTTTATTTTAGTTTTTCAAGATTTTAACTTTTCTTTTTTGATGCAAAAGTTGGTACCAAACCATTATTGGCTGAAAATATAGTTAAATATTGTTTTCTAGTTTTATTATATATTTATATTATTAATAAAAATAATATTTCCATTACATGTTTTTCAAATTTACTTATCAATTTTTTAAAATAATCATTATTAAAATTTTGCATAAATATAATATATATAGTTTCATTTTCTTATTAAGAAAATTTTACGTATTTATTATTTCTTATTATAAGTATGTAAAATACAAATTAAAAAAATAAATTTTATATTCACGCAACTATATCATAAAATAAAGATAATTAGTTCACATATTTATGTGAAAAAATAAAGTTAGTTAGGTCTTACAATGAGAAGTTAACTAAAAAGTGAGTCCTAAATTAAGAATAACTTACAAGTAAGTCTTATATTAAGAAACTAAAAAGTGAGTCCTAAATTAAGAATAACTTACAAGTAAGTCTTATATTAAAGAAAGAATAAAATTCAAGCCCATTTGGACTTGTAATGGAATTTCCCCACATATTCAATTCCTTATCGCATTTGCATATTCCGAGTGACAATTATTAATTTATTATGTACGACAAACGTTAGGGGTGATTGTTTATGAAATAATTTGTTCAAAATGAATTATTTTGGTTAACTATAGTTAATTTTGAAAAATGTGATATGCTTAGTTGTTAGTAGAATTTTAAGAATGTATAATAATAATATTTAAAATAAAATGATTAAAATTGATTTAATGTAAAAGTAGGAGATAAATGATTGGTAGGTAAAATTATGTGAGTGGATGAATAATGAATTGAAGTTGATGTGATGTGTAAGAATGATTGTTTTGTATTATTTAATTATATAAATAATATTACAAATAGTGAGATTGAGTTATAATTAGTTAAATTTTAAGTATAAAATAAATGAAAATTGAAATAATTCATAAACAATAAATCCCGAAAACTTTGTCACACGGCAAATAGCGAACATACGATAAATCGCGGAACGGAAAACGACAACCCTCTTGGCTGTGACGTGGGCCTCCTCACCTCGCATCGCCCTTCTATTCACCTTCCAAGAAATGAATTCCCCATCTTTCCTAATTCTTGCTTTACATGCTTCTCCTCAATTTTTCTGGTAACTTACATTTTCTTAAGAATGATTCAAAAGCTTCGTATTTATCTTTTCTTAAGAAAATCGGTTTGTTTAATCGCTCTCTCCTCTGTTAATTTTGCACAAGAATGGTGAACCCACGACCAGTTGATGAGGTGGATAATGCCGCAACAGAGTATAAAGCAATGGGAACACCTTCAAATGCAGCATCTCAGGTTTTTCTAAGAATATCTAATATACTTATTTTGTTGATAGGCGCTTTGAGTTGATGGCTCTTTTTAAATTTTTCCAATTTTAGAAGTTCTGTTGTTGAATGCAGAAAGATGTGTTCTTTGTGGCTTAAAATGTTGTTGTTATTGGGGATAGTTTAGAGATTCATTGGTTCTTACTTTTCTGTAAGTTGTCTAGTTTTAAGGTTTAAAGCTAGTCTTGCGAGAAAACCAGAAAAATTGAAAAGAGGAAGANCTCTTCTTTTCCTTAATGGTTGTGAATAGAAATGTTTTGCAGGCTTTGTAACTTTGTTCAGTACTCTGAACTTGTAGGAAATTACTTCACTTACCATTGCTTTTCCCATATTATATTTGAGAAGATTCTCTCTGTTAGAAGGAATTACTAGTTGTTAATTATGCACGTAATATATACCTCTTGCTCTTGTCAGAAGATAAACTTTTTTCTTGTTTTAATTATCTGATGAGGTTTTCTATTATTTGGGGCTAATCCATATTGGCAATTCACGATTGTTTGTACATCATATTATATATTTTAGTGTTTCATTCACCTAAACACCTATCGCTTTATTATTTAAATCTTTGATCGGTGAGGTAACAGTTGTCAGTCAGATATCATTAGAGCTCAAACTTTTATTCAGTTAATTAGATTGTTTTATCTATTGTGAAGAGAATGAGAAAGATAGATGTTGTATCCCGTCTGGTGTATGCTGAACTTTGTTTCACGTTTCGTTAACTTGTCTGTTATTGAGGATCATTATATTAATGCCTGTGTTCTTAATACCAAATATTTCAGTTCATTTGGTTCTTGCATCCCAGTCTCTCCTGGCTACTTGTTTCAAAACTTATTCATTTTTTCCTCATTCTTGTAATTACATTTCGATCATAAGAATTCATGACTTTATATACTTATATTCGTGCATTCAGACTAACCCGAAAAACCGTGAGTCCCGGAATATGGCTGCAAATACAGAGCCAAACCCTAGCACGAGACATTCAGACCTAACCCTTCAAATACCTCCAAAGCCTGCAGGTCTTTTAAGCAGCCGCAGTGGAAAAAGTTTGCTCCAATCTCCAGGAGTCTCGAATGGAAGTTTGTCTGCAGCCGGGTTTTTACGGGCTTTAAGCTTTAAAAGGGGGGGCAATGTGTCGGTGACTGAAAGGAGCTCTCTTCTAAATCGAGAGCCAAGGACAGCTGTCGAAAGCTCGGCCGTCTCAAATAGTATAAATTGGAAAAGGTGTACTTCACTTCCAGTGACTCCCGCCTCCAATTTTTCCCCTTCAGTTACAGCTCCATCCTCGATAAGGACTCACAGCGAAAGGCAAAGGCCAAATGTAATTTCACATTTTTTACTGTTTTTTACTTTCTGCAGCATCTTGTTTATTATCCATTGTGCTTATTGGTAGACATTTCCTGAAAGGTGGATGTATTGTTATTGTTTTCATGTCTAGGGTTTATTAGAAAAACTACCTCGAGTTTCGGTATAATTTTGAAAGAAATGGACAATGAAAGAGTAATGGTAATATCTTTTGAAATCACAAATACTCTCTTGAGTGAGTTTGTGAACTAAATCCAAAGACTAAACATTAAAGGTGTGTTTGTAGTTTATTAAGGAGCATTCGTTATGGTTAAAGATAACTGTT